>PVIH01006466.1:0-110858 GCA_004025045.1 Sigmodon hispidus | reverse complement strand
TACCTTAAATACTGGTGACCCATATTCATAAAAAGATAATTTGTAACAGTTTTGTCAGAGAATCATACAAAGATATGCCCAGCAACACTTTACATAGTAATCAAATTAGCAAGCAATGCACATGACAATCCACAGAAGAATAAATATTCAGTTAAAGAAAACACAATATTGAAAATGTCTACCTTTTCCTCGTAAACTCTAATAGCCTAATACCCTGAAGAAAATGGAAGTAATCTAGCAATTTGATTATAAAAAGTAACAAGAGAGCATTTATACAAATAGGAGAAATTAGATACGCAAATATATAAGTTCATAATAAAGTAGAATGTAAGAATCAAACATTGTAAAAGCAAACAGAATAGATCCCAATAATGAAAAAAATGTAGTATACATTGAAGAAGGACACATATATAAATTTATATTTATGTTTAGCCTGTGAATTTTTTTGGGATAGCACTTAATATTAGTAACTGGACATATGGACATATATAAATAATACATTCGTATATAATATATGAAACATAATAGGGCATTCATAGAATAAGAATATTTGTAAAAGACTTTTAAACCAAAGATTACATAAAAAAATCATGAAGTTTTTTTTAATCTTTTTTTTTACAAACCACACAAATACGCAACACATTTCTCTTAAATTATATAGATATCTGACTCACTATAAATTGCTTTGACAATTTCAATCATTCTTTTATACACATTTTAGATATTAAAAACATGAAGTTTAGTTTAAACATGGTGTTTTATCTTATAGCCATATTCTGCACCTGCAGATTACTTTTGCAGCTTATTGTAGTGTTCTCATGCATGCATAAGTAAAAAATTCTCTGCAATAATTTTACTTCAGTATGTAAACTGAGTATGATTTATAGGAACTGCTTCTTCTAAAAGGACATGGAAGTTGTTTGTATGTTTATGGTATTTCAAACAATATTGCATGCATTAATCATTTCTCTTGGGTGAGAGTTTATCAGTAATGTAAATTCAGTCACTTATAGCACAAGAGTTATGTGCATTTCTAAGCTGAGTAGATATTATCAATCTTCATCCTTTCCAGTTTCACAATTTTCCTTCCACTGGCAACAAAAGACATTGACTCTTTAAATGTAGAATACTCCTCTATAAAAATCACCCTCAGTTTACCATATAGATCAAGAAACTTATCCAAACTTCTGAGTAGTTCTCTTTAAAACTATTTGAGTTAGTTATGGTTTGTATTTTTTGCAGAATGAAAGCTTGTTTGTGAATATTATTGTGGAAAATGGTATTACCTTCATTCATTTCACAGATGTATGGACATTCTTATTATGATTCTAGGGTTTTAGGGCAGTTTTGATAAATTATATCACTGTAGTATAAAAATTCTGGCCTAGACTAGCCCTGAGATCCAGAAAAGCAATCCCAAATAATCACAAAAAGTCTAATATTAATTACAAACTTTTCAGGGTATGGCTCTGTCTTCTGTTTTTTTCTAAACAGTATAATTTTATTTTTTAGATAAATTCACTAGTTGAGAACAAATTTCTGTAATTTACATACATAGTTTGTTATTTAAGTGATTTTCTCTTGAGTATGTACTGAAAATAGTTTCATAATATGAGTTTTTCAAGTCATAGTCAAAAGTTTACATTATTCACAAACTTGATGAGCAGATACACTATGTTCAGCCATTCATTGCATTCAAAGATGTATTCCATCTTACTGCAAGTATGGACATATCTCTTCTTGTTTTGTTCTTTTTATTTTTATTTAAATTATCTCTTATTGTTTTGTTCTTTCTTATTTTTATTTACGTATTTATTACATGGTGATTTTACATCATGGACCCCACCAAACTCAGTTATCAGACCTCTCAGATTCATACCCACTCTTATGGTCTCCCATTTACAAAAATGCCTGAATGGGCTCAGGCTTCTTGTTAGCTAGCTCTTACATCTTAACACAACCCATTTCTACTAATCTATGTTTTGCCATGTGGCTGGTGGTTTACCTGAACTTTTACATCTTACTCTGTAGCAGAAGCTTGCAGTGAGTATCTCCCTGTGACACATCCCTTTTTCCTCTTTTATCTATGTTAAACATAAATGAATTTGGTGCTAACAAAATTATTTTTGTCCTGTGTTGGAGGCCAAAAATTATTAACATGTCTTTTTAGTTATGTCATTTATAATTGCTATACACTTGTAACTTATGCATGTTTTTCATATGCATCTTATGTGTTTTTAAAAAATTAATTTAGATTAAAAAATTACTATGCTGATATATAATTTATTATTTTTCAATAGCTATTAGATTTCATCAAGTGTAGCATTATATTATTTCTTATCTAAATTGTCTAATGGTGACAAAATCAATTTTAATTTCATTCTGAAATTACTTAGTAAATATTAGAGTGAATATTTTACATTTCCATATTATTTTTCTTCAACCTTATAAATGTGTATATAACATTTATTTATATTTGTTCTTTTGTGATAAAGTAACAAAACAAGGCTGGAGACCTCCTAATCTAAGAAGACTGACTAAGAAAGAGTGACTGCTAAGTATTTGAAATGTAGTTTGAAGGATTGTGGCTGCAGGACTCAGTGCTCTTTATGGATGATCCTGAACATCATTTGAAGAGCCTCTGACATCTCCTAGTGCCTGACTGAATGTAGACAAGATTCACTTTCTAATTGTGAATGCTAAAGACATAAGAAACAGAAATTCTAGAGCTTGAAATTTACTGTGCTAAATACATTCCTCAAGGTATAGAGTGTGGAAATTTTGACCTCTCATGTGAGTGGATCTCCTTAAGAACAAATGCTGATTCACCATGCAAATGATGTGGTTTTTTTTTTTTTTTTGAAGTAATATAACTTGCCTTTGAAGTGATACATTTTCTGCAAATTAAAAATCTATAAGCCAAAGAATTTATTAATTATCCAGATGGATTTAGAAATTATATCAACTTAAATAATATATACATATATATGACTATAGAAGGGTTGCTTTGCAGAAATTTGTGGTGGCCATAGTTCATCCATGAGAATTCGCTGTGACCAACTGTTTTTTCTTTATCTGTAACTGAGCCTAACCTGGCTTGCAGAGCTTTATATATATATATATATATATATATATATATATATATATATATATATATATATTTATGTTTCATGTATTTTAGAGAAAAGTGAAGTTTTGTTACTATACGGGTTTTTTAAACTATTCTGAATTTTTTGCTTTTTTATATAAAGTGTGATATTGATTTTCAAAAACAGTAAAAAATTAAAAAATAACATATACAAATGTCAAAAATTATAGCATTTACTTATGATGGTGTTTTAAGGAAAATTTGCAGATGTAAGAATAAAAATTGTAAAAGTAAAAGGGAATTCTCAGCAGAAGAATTACGAATGGCTGAAAGGCACTTGAAAAAGTGCTCAACTTCTTTAGCCATCACAGAAATGCAAATCAAAACAACTCTGAAATACCCCTTGTCACCTGTCAGATTGGCTAAGTTCAAAGTCACAGATGACAGCCTATGCTGCAGAGGTTCTGGAGCAAGGAGAACACTCTTCCATTGTTGGTGGGAGTGTAAGCTTGTTCAGCCACTCTGGAATGCAGTATGGTGATTTCTCAGAAAACTGGGGATAAATCTCCCCAAGGATACAGCAATACCACAATTGGGCATATGTCCTAAAGATGCACATTCACACTCCATAGGTATTAGCTCAACCATGTTCATAGCAGCATTATTCATAACAGCAAAAACCTAGAAGCAACCTAGATTCCCCTCAAATGAAGAATGGATTAACAAACTGTGGTACATCTACACAATGGAGTACTACTCAGCAGCAAGAAAAAATGATATCCTAAAATTTTCAGGCAAATGGATGAATTTGGAGAATATCCTCCTGAGCAAGGTATCACAAACCCAGAAAAATAAGCATGGTATGTACTTACTCATTAGTGGATTTTAAACAAAAAAATCAAAAATCAAAGCATGTCCAAGCTGCAAACCACATCCACTGAGCAGCTTGGGATCTGTTCCACCTTGGACTGGCACCTTGGATCCTACTCCCTCTAGAGGAACACCTGATTCAGTCTTGACATTGAGGGGTGGAGACTGTATCTTCCAGGAGTGGATGCTGAACTAAGCCATATTTGGACATTGGGACCTTGGGACCTCTTGCCCTTGCTGTGGAGGAGATGGGAAGATGTGGAGAAGAGAGTGTGACTAGAGGAGGTGGGAGGGAGAAGGGACCTAGAACAAGGATATACACAGATAGAAAATGTGACTTTATTCATAATAATAAAAAAAGAAGATAAAAGGAACTGTAAAAACTTTATAAATAAATGTATTTGAATCATATAGGAATAAAGGTGACAATAACAGCTGAAAATAAACAAATGGCTGAGCTGATGACTTTCAGTGACAAGTGTTTCCAAAATATAAGTTTGATTTCTAACGTATGGCAATCATATAAAGGTAGCATAGTGCAGGGTTCTGTAAACTCAGCCTTGAGTAAGCAAATACAAGAGAAGTATGGGAATTTCTGGATTGCCAATCTTGTTGAAATTGTTAGTCCCAAGACCAATGAGACATAGTTGTCTTTAAAAATAAGGATGTAGAACATACTGTTGGGCTCTGACCTTCATACACCCATGAACAGGTATATGCACTGAAACACACATGACCTACGATGCATATACCACATACTCAACCATAAATGAAATAGTTATCAAACTATTCACCACAGGAAACATAAAACTATAACATAGTAGAAATGAACTAATTTACAAGCTATTATTCTGAAAAGATAAATAAAATTCTTAAGTGTCCAGATACTTAGATCTGAGGAATAAAAATACCACATGATAACCACCAGTGTCTGAAATGAAAGAAAAAAGAAAGCATTCCTATCAGGAAATTAAATAAAATATGGTTTAACAAACAATATATGACTTTAAGGCATCTTTTAATGCTCAGCTCACAATGGCTACATTAAAGCAATTTTATAAAAATTTGTTTAACCTATTGATAATTAAAACCTCTTACCAAATTTGATGTTGATGAAAATATCCATGGACTTTTAAAGTTAAAGTGAAAAACCTACAACAATTGTATAAATCAGTGTAGAAAATATTGACAATTTCTAAGATCATGAATAAGGTTTACATTTTAAACAATTTTTACTCTCATCCAAGAATGATTATTTTATGTTTAGTAATGAAAGAGAAGTTTGAGGCAGTGCATTACGTCATGGAGAATTTGCATGAATACAAAATATATGGGGTTTTTATACATATAAAACAAGAACATGGATAGCATTATTGACACTTTTAACAAAATCATGCTATATAACAGTAATATTGTAATATATGTGCGCATATTTCTGTATTTTCAACCCAGGGAGGACACTGACATAAAAGACCCCATTCTGTTCTTCTGTGCTTCCTTTCTTTTGCCTGAACCTCTCTATGTCCCAATTACCTTGTGTGTCCAAAATAAGAGCAGTGATTTAAAACGCATTTCAAAGACTGAAACTCCTTTATACAGCAATAAGTTTACAGGATAAATAACATCCAATAGATATCTCAATTTCAATTGCTGAGGGAGCCTGCCTTTCTGAGGAGTCATTTTCTCCTGGGAACCATAGTGCTCCTGACCTCATTCTACTTTAGAACCTTCTGTATGGACCAAATTATTATAATGGGGAAATCAGGCAATAACTAACCTTTTCTGCAAGTTATTCATGTCCCCTTCACTTCCTAGATATTTTTTTCTACAAACTTCAGAGCTACTGTCATTTCCTTGAAGACAGACTTGGAGCACTGTCGAGACTGCCTGGACCAGCAAGCAAGACGCAACACCAGGCTCTTCTTTCAGCAGTTTATTTATTCAGGAACCTTGAACATTCTTCTTTTTCTTCTTCTTCTTCTTCTTCTTCTTCTTCTTCTTCTTCTTCTTCTTCTTCTTCTTCTTCTTCTTCTGACCCCAGGGAAACCCCGCTCGTGGCCTAAATAGGCTCTGGGCAGCCAACCCCAGTGTGCTATGTAGGCACTACCGATAGGCCCAGGTATGCGAAGCAAGCCAGATTCTTAGCCTTAGCCAAATATGGAGTTGTTTATCACTGAGAGCACTCACCATCGGGAAGGTGGAGGGTGGAAGCCAGCACCATCTTTAAGGTACAGCTGCATGCCGCTCCCTACAGAGCACTTTATCTGTTCTTCCAAATTTGCCCACATTCATTAATCTTCTATGTATTATAAAACTTCTCTGGTGGAAGGGACTAATGAGCCATTATCAAATCATCAATTAAGGGTACCTCAATTTTCTTCTGTAATACACAAACTCTCCTTTATTATGTTATATAAATCCACATATAAAAAAAGCAATTTTTGTCTTTCTAAGATTATCTTTTTTTAACATGATGATGTTAATTTCCATTAATTTTCCTCCAAACAACATATTTTATTATTTGTTATCTGAATAAAATATTGTGTATATCACATCTTCTTCATGCATTTTTATTCTCTTAAACTTCACAAAAAATCAACCTTTAATGGTTTAATGACTTTTATGCAACACATGGAAATTCCAAGCCATTAAGACAAATAGTTCAAGATATAGGTGTATTCAGTAATTATCTATAAGACAGCAATAAGTCAATAACTAAATTAAAAATTGAATGATAAGATTTCATTATATTCAAGCATTTCTCAACAAAAAAGGGATTCAAAAGAGTGGAGATTTAACCTATAGAATGAATAAAATTCATTTTCAGCTATTTGTAAATAAAGTTTGAATCATCCATGAAGAATATTGCACTAGACCTTACTGACATAATTTATTTAAAGTCCTTGAAACAATGACTGAGCCCTTTTTAACAAAGATTTGCTCTCAATATGGATTCAAAGATGCAAACAGCCATGCTGTAATTAACCTGTGGAGATGAGCAGCTTTCAGACATTGAGGGCTTCTAGTCAGGAAAGCTAGTTAAGGAACCATGCTCAACAATCTGAGTGAATTTGAAAAATTCTCAAATTCCAGATGAGAACACAATATATCTATATCAAGCACCTCAAAAGTCCTTCTGTGAGGCTGAATAGTGAACCTAGCTAAGTCATTCAAGGGCTCTTGATTCATAGGAAAAAAAATCAACAAATATTATCTGAAGTTAAATAAGTGGTAGAAATTTTATATAAAACAATTATTAACTAGCATAATAATTAAATAAAATAAATATGATAAGATATTTATATTATTAAAATTTCTAATTAGAAAAAATAGTCAAAGGTAATATTAATAAAAAATTGATACTGATGAAATTGGTGTCCTCTTTCTTATTTTCCTTTATGAAAGTAATTACAAAATGAACTAGGAACACTGTTCAAGTATCATTTGATTAGAATTTAAAAGAGAATCCTCAAACTTTAAATCACAGAACATGATTAAGGATGACAGGAAAAAAAAAAAAGGATAACACATGTAGTGAGTATGTGTTTTGTTCCATTGTAAATAATTGTCCTGCTTACTGGTTTAATAAAAAATTGGCCAAAGGCATATAGGAAGTGTGATCAGGGCTACCATACCAGACTGGGAATACTCTGAGAACAGGTAGAGCAGAGAACAGATGCCACAGTCACCAGAGATTCCACGAGAAGCAGAGGAAAAGTTGTTACTCAGCTTAGAAAAGCTACCGAGCTGCATGGCTGAACAAGGTAAGAATCATTTGTTGAGTTAAGATGAATGAGTTAATAAGTTATATGCCTGGGCCCTAGATGGATTAGCATGAAATGAATATAAGCTTTTGTGTGTTTCTTTGGGGCAAAGTGGCAGTGGGGCTGCATGTGGCTCAGAACTTCATGAACAAGACCCGAAATTCCAGGTCAGAAACCTCATACAATAAACAAATTGTCCTTTTGAGTTAAGGCAGCATGGAGGTTGGCCACATGGCATACAGGTAGCCATGTGAGAGGAACCAGCTGAAAGGAGAGAATTGAAGGAGTAAAAGCCTAAATGGTCTGAGAAAGTATGTTTTGATACAACACACCAAGAAGAAAGAAAAAGCTTAAGCTGTTCAGGGTCATTGAGAAATAAAGGATGATTTACATGCCACAGGTATTCAGGTTCTGTTTATAACTGATTACACAGAGAACAGGAATCTGGGAAGGAAAATTGTCTCTTTCATGGGTCTTAACCTGTCATCTTTTTAATGTGGCTTATGGTGAAATCAAACATCCTGAGCATAGCTCACTTTTTTCTGAGGGGTGGTTTCTTAGCCAAGTGACTGTGAGTCCTAATGTACTCTTGGGTCTCCAGCCAACATAGAAATACCATTTTCTTGAAAAATAGAAATAAGTTTCCACTAATGGTCCTTTAATTATACTATAAAAAAGAAAGCCCAGAATAAAAGCATGCCAATGTGGTGTATTTTATCCTAGAGAATATATATATATATATATATATATATATATATATATATATTAAATGAAATGATCAAAAATATGTTACCTAAAAAATAGCACCAATTATGGTGAGGCCAGATGGAAAATTTAACTTTCTAAATTTCTCTTTTATTTAATTATACATATTTCTAATTTTCTGATAATATGACACATTTCGTTATAGATGTATCAATGCCAATAAACACTTTACAACTGTTTGATTTGTTGGCGATACCACATTTGCTTGTAAAAATAACTCAAGAATAAAGCCTGATAACAAATCTGTTTGCATTTAACCTGAATTCTAGTGTGAAAAATGAACAAAAATTAAGCAGATGACCAACAAAGACATACCTAGAAATTAATATATGTACATATACATGTATATGTAGATGTATATATGTGTATGTATACACATATAAAATGCAAGAAGGGATTTAAGTAATAGAGCATGGGAAAGAGATTTTAGTTTTAGTGAACTGACTCAGGATATTCATGAAATCTGTGTAGATAGAACTTGGAGCAATAGTTGAAGCAGAGGCCACAGTAAAGTGCTGCTTATTTGCTTGCTCCTCATGGCATGTTCAGCTTGTTTTCTTACAGAAGCTAGGACCACCAGCCCAGGGATGACATTACCCATAATAGAATGATCTCTCCACCATTAATCACTAATTAAAATTATGCCCTACAAACTTGCCTGCCTCCTGGTCTAAAGAAAGCTTTTTTCTAATTGAGTTTGTCACCTTTCAGATGACTTAAGTTTGTATCAAGTCAGCATGAAACTATCCACACACACAGCAACTAAGGTTTGTCATTTAGCTATTGTGTACAATTAATATAAGTGTCTATATCCTGCACTGTATGTGTGGGGACAGGACAATATTTAGGGCCTTCTCCTGCCAACAATTTGCAGGTATGTAGTCCAGTTTACTCTATAAAGGAAGGCTTATTACAGCGTCTCTATGTACATATGCATGATGTCTTGATTAAATCACTTACTATTTTTAATAAATCAATTAAATAATTGATTTAGTGTGGCAGTGTAAGTCTTGAGAGGGAAAATCTGAGAAAAACTCTCCATAAATATTTTCTATTTTTTTTTTTTTGTAACTCTTAAAGATTTAGGTCACCAGGGGTAAATACAAGCCATTTTGACAGCATTAATTAAAACTCCTAATTCCTACTTTTATTTATATTTCTAGTAACTTTACAAATCTGTAAGAAATCCAAAGACATATGGAAACCTTTTCACAACAGATAGGAAGGATCACTGGAGATCCATTGATATCAGTTCCAAGTGCTTTGGACCTAGCATTTAAAGAGGTCTTTCGTTCATTTTTTTTTTCTTCCTTTGTTTAATTTGATTAAGAATTTGCCAAATGTGTTTAATCCTTAAAAATAAATATATTATTTAATTTTAAAAAATGAAATACTCAAATGATAGCAAGATCCAATATTACTAAAAAAAAATTCTCATCAGCTGTGCCAGTTGTTTTGAAAAAAAAAAATAGAATAAAAGCCAATCTGCTGCTTTATAATCCATAGCCTTTCTCTGTAATACAATTGGTCTTCTCCTCTACTGTATCCAGTAATCAGAAGATCAAAACTGTTCTACCCAAAACAAATAATGAGTAGTGTTGAGGAAGAAAGCTATAGAAACTGGCTGGTTATATTTTGAGCAAGAATCTCAGAAAAAGAAAGTCCAGGAATGTTAATGAGAATCCTTGTGTGTGTGTTTTGTTGTTGTTTTGTTTTTTTTGTTTCCTTTCCTTCATCTAGAAATTCCACTGGCTTCTTACCTTCTAAAGTAAGACTGTGCTTGGGAGTTTTAAGTGAGGTTATGGAAAAAGAATAAGTCCAGTGAAGATACTAATCCCTTCTGGTGAATGTCTTTGGAAACGAGTTTTCACAGTAGAAATGGGCCTTAACTCTCCTTCAGCTTTGTCCTATTTCCTAAATAATTATGGAGCTGCCACTTCAGAATAACAGCAACAAGAAAAAAGTTATGGTAGCCTGATCAAGGCTCTGAAGGATCCCATTAATGTAAACTCCCCTTCAAGGTCAAAGGGGTAAATGAAATCTAACTTTTTTTCTGAGTAGAAACTAATATACCAAGTTAACGAAAACACAAGAATTAGCCAAATTGAGGAAACCAATTTTTAGATAACAGACTAAACAAATTCAGCTAAGATCATGGTAGAGAAATTGTAGGTATTATTACCTTTGTAATGAGGTAATGTAGCTTGTTTGTTTTTCTTGAAAGCATGCTCCAGGTAAGCTTTGCTAGGGGCTTTTATGGTACCCTGTAGGACTATCTGCCCTTCTGATTACTGACTCACTTCTTTCTCCAAAAAAAGTAACTTTTTTACATTTATTTTTTATCACTTTTTTTTTAATCACATTTTATCACTTATTTTCACTAAGTCCACAGATGCACGACAAAGCCGAAACATGCTTTCTTTGGTGATTTGTTTGGGCTTTTCATTCTTTCACTGAATAGCCATCCATTGTGGTAGTGTTGAGTGCGTGCTTGCTGAATTATGTCTAACTTAAAAAAGTCTTTGACTTCCTCTTACCCACACCCCTCATCCAGGGAGCTACCAAGGTTTGCTGTTTGTTCCATGTTTGATTTCTCTTCTAGTCACTATTAAAACTGTCCTTGAGCTTTCTTCTAATACCATTTTCATTTTTGATGAATGATATTAAAAAATCTTAAAAAGGACCACAATTTTTCAAATAACATGTGTTACTTTGGGTAGAACTCCACTGAATTTTCATTTGCAAAGATGAACAAAGTATGTTTTGGCTGTATCCACCTAATGTATGCTGTAACACAGAGGAAATGTATACAGTGCATACTCCGAAAAGTTATTTCACCCTTACAAGTAGGTATGTTTTGTTTGGTTGTTTTTTGTTTTGGTTTTAATCAATTTTACAGCTTTATGTTAAGATTCACTTACTTCTACCCCTGCCCCTGATGTTTTAAGTTAGTTAATGGGAGAAAACACATGGGCTTTCATAGTGTTATTTATGTTTACATATTTGCCTCTGCCAGTAAATTCAGTTATATCTTTAGAAACAAAGACAGAGAAGGAAGAGGAGAGGAAGGAGAAAGTAAGGATGTAAGAAAAGAGGGAAGAAATGAAGGGAATATGGAGAAATGAACAGAAGAAGATCAGGAAGAAAGAATTGAAGGAAAAAAAACAAAAAAAAGTATTTGGGAATATATACTAATTGGTATATAAAAAATGAGATGATAGCTGTTTACAAAACTGATTTCTTTGAACATCAGAAAAGGTTAAGTAACAAAAATATGATACTGCATTAGTTTTATTTTTTATTGCTGAGGAAATTCTGAAATAAATTACTTAAAGAAGAACAATTTGTCTCAGCTAATGGTTTCAGCAGTTTCTATCCACTGTACATGGAAGGGAAGAAATGCACCTGCCCATATCATGATAACTAAAAATAATGGTGGAGGCAAGCCTCCACACTAGCTTTCTTGGCTTCTTGCCTGTAGAATGATGCTGTCAATGTTCATGACACATTAAGCTCCTTACTCAAACTTTTCTGTAATCACCTTTACAGACTCACACATAAATTCTTTTATGTTTTCTTAGATACATCTCAGTTAAATAAATTTACTGACTGTATTAACTACAGTAATTTCCTGTTATTTGATATATAAAATTTTTCAGTATCTTGTAATGTATAATATAAAATGGCTTATTTATTTTTTAATTTACTTTTTAAATTTATTGTTTGGTGATTTTACATCATTCAGCAGTTGAGAGCACTGACTGTTCTTCCAGAGGACCCAAGTTTGGTTCCCAGCATCCACATGGCAGCTAACAACTGTCTGTAATTCCAACAACTGACACCTTTACACAGTTATACATGCTGGCAGTACACCAGTTCACATAAAATAAATAAATAAACATCATAAAATGGTTTTAATCAAGAAATGGTGCTAAATATAACTTTGTAATAATTTTTCATTTTTATTTGTATTTAATTGATAATATGCCTAGTTATGTTTTATTTTAATACTGTTATATACTTGTTTACATGTTCTTACTAATTTATCTGAAAAGTATGCATAGTATTATCAGACTAAACATGTAGATAACAATATACATTTATGGATAAAATAATTTTGCTCAAATCAAAATGAATTTCCCTTTTGTTCAACACTTCCAGTACAAATCACACTGAAGTGATGTTATAATTATTTAAATACACAATCTCTCTATTCTGGTATAACAAAAAAACAATAATGTTTAGAAAGTTCTCAAAGTGAAAGAATTGACTCAATAGTTAAGAAAATACACTGTTCCGTGTTGTCTGTAATTTTAGCTCCAGGGGTTCCAATGTCATCTTCTAGCTTCTGTGTATAGTTGAATCCATATACAGAAATTGTGGAAAAGAAAGAATTACCTGATGTGGTGGGAGGGGGAAGTGACCTTGAATAAGGATATACAAGAATAGAAAGTGTGACTTCTTTGTTAATAATAATAATAATTAAAGAAAGAAGAAAAAGAACTAGTTAAGCATAAGTAAAAAAATAAATAAAAGCCACATTTTAAATAAAAATTATAATATATTAGTTTTTATGCCTTTATATTCAAGAATTATCTAACAAACTCATGATCTGAATAATTATTTGTATATTTAAACATTATGTGATTTGTTAACAAATATGTTGATTTTTTTATGTTGACCTGGCTTTGATTATATTTGTAATTGAATAGGAATTTCTTCACATAACATATAAAGCATACAATCAAATTCTATACAAAGCAAATCATTAAAATCTTTTGGCAACATTATTCAACACATTCACTGATAAACATAAATGATCAGTGAATCAATAAGGCAATTGAGAGAATATCTTCAGGGACTTATGTAAAGAGTTCATATTTAACAAGCCATCTTCCTCAAGAGCAGCAAAAAAAGGGCAAGCATAATGAGCCTAGTAAATTAGTAATGAAAAATGTAAAAGGAAACTAATGGATCCAAGAAATATCATAGATCATGACATGTTATTTCCAGACTGTTAACCAAGACTGTGATGAACAATTGCAGGTGCTTAAAATTCCCATGACTTAATAAAGTTTTAATGAGACAATGAATGTCAAAAGAAAATCATGGCAGAGATTCTCCAATGGAAGGTGGATGACCACCTGTATCAGTATCAATCCTCCAGAAGTATGTTAAAAATGTAAATTTATTTCAATTACCAGAGAGTCATGAATTAATATATTAAACACAGGTGTCTTGAATTCTAACTATATAAGTAATATCCAAATTATTCTGTCTACACTGTAATCTTCATGCACTGAATTAAAAGAGAAAGTATAGGAAAAAATTCCCCTAATCAATTGTGATGTGTAATGTGAATATCATCTTTTCAGCTGAGCCATGATCATATAGAGCTACATGACCAAATTCTGCCCTGAATAAGTCTTTCTCAGTGTTTTTGGATAAAATTATTATTTAAGTCAGTGTATTTTAATGATGAAGTTTACTTTTCAGAACGTGAATAGACCTCACTATTTAGTGTAGGATTGACCAGGATTCGTCAAAATCAGGATCTTGTGTCTTGGTATTTACTGCAGCAGTATATACTGAAGTTCTGACACTTCCAATACTTCTTAATCACAGCAGCAGTTCTTAAATAAATTCACTTTTGTGTTGAAAACTTCAAGGTGAATTGATTAATCTTTACATTTCATATTTGCTACACAATCATTTTTTTCTGCACAGATGAGGATAAAATTATGAACCTACCTTCAGCTATCAGAAAAATGGAATTGCAATACTACCCATACACAGAATATAGAAATTACAAGAAAATATTCTTTATCCGAAATATTAAAATTATTTTTAATTTGTGTTGTTCTCTCTATAATGTCCTTTTGAACCTGAATATTAAATATGTTCAAATCACTGTTGCAGGTCATTATTATTGCAAGAATCAAGTAAACCTCTTCATAATTTCTACGTAATGTTTTAAATAAATAAGTTAATAATTCAGTGGTTTAGACATGTATTCATTTCAGAGTTAACTATCTGCTTCATGTTTGTGGGTTGAATATAGTTCAAATTTTGTGAGCAAAGAAAATCAGTTAAGTCTCATAATGGGTTGCAAACTTCCTCACAGGACAAAATATCAAAAACATGGTTGCAAACCTAACTAGTAAATGAGGTAAAGGACAACCTTATATGCCAATGGGCAGAGAAAGAACTAGAAATAATTGTTCAATGTGAAAACAAATTATGTGTCCAAAGAAACTGATTAAAATTATCTTATGAAAGCAAGTAAAATGTCCTCCTCACGATATATAAAAAACATTGCTTACTCAGTCTTTACATAGGACACGACAGTAGTTTATGGAGTTAAAATATTAGTTTGTGCAAGAGAAAAATGTTTTATTACATCCCTTTATATTCATCACGTCGATATCATATATGTCACTGTTTTGAAATGCTCATAACTATCTTTTATTAACTTAAGTTATTAATATCATAATGGAATTAGGCATTTAATATTTAAATATGAATAATATTTATATGAATTTTACAATGAATATATTATTTTCACGTAGAGATAATAAGTTCAATTATAGTTTAAGCATCACCTTTGTATCATTTTTCAATGACATTTTAACAACTTGGATTTTATGGTGCTTTGGGAGAATATTCAAATGTGAAGAATTTTGTGCACAGCAAATTACTACAAAATATGAGTCTAAACTTGAAATATCACTTTGTTTCTTGATATTTATGACTAAAATAGCTTGTGATCGATAATTTTTTAAAAGTACTTTAGAGAGCAACACAAATTACTTTAGTGTACTTTCCTCATATTAAAATGACTTATTTTATTTGCAAGGAGGCCATCTAGAACAAGGAAAGTGTAATGAATGAGACTACTGACAGGTTTCTCAATGTTGGTCACTCCTCTTCCACCATCTTCTGGTGACTTTTGAGAATGCACCTCATGTCCTCAAAATAGTATTTTCATCCCAAAGTGTATTTCCTTTCTTTTCACCAAATTAATTATCAGCTCTGAATATATACTATTAATGTACTATATTATATTAATATTTAACATAATATTATATTATGAATAATACATATGTATAAATATTATATGTGATATTCTTCCTATCTGCTATTTGTTTTGTAAATTGTATAAACACTGTACTGTGTATTTATGTTTATTGACAATTAATTTAGTCTGACATAACATCTCTTTATAATTCTTAGTTATATATTATTTTTGAAACATTAAAAGATTGAAATAAAATTTATAACTATAAAACATATGGCTTAAAAATTTATATAACTTTTGGTAAAATCAATATTAAAGATGAATGTAACACTAGCATTTATACATTTATTACCTAAGAGTAAGACTATGTATAATTTTGTTCCTATTGATGTTTTATTGCTTTTTCTCTTCAGTATCAACTATTTATTAACTTCTGAAATCTTTTCTCAAAGATATGATGTGTTCATTTTTTTTGTTTGATATGGTCTGTCACCTCTATCCCATATTCATATGCTGAATTCCCTCTTTTGTATATTTACATAGAAGAGCAAAATTATTATGGGGCTGATTAAAATCTGGCCAAAAATGTGAAACTGTTGTTTCAACAGCCAGTATTCTTTTAAGCAGCTGGACAAATACATCAGAGTTTTCTTTTATGTGAAAAAGCTGAAGAATGTCTGGAAGAGTGCTCACTCTACAACCTTATGGTGACAGAGTAACATTGAACATATGGACCCAGAGCTAAGGAAAAAATTCTATTTTGTAAACCACTCAGCCTTTGGTATTTTGTAATGGTTGTCTGTGCTAATCAATACAGCTTTATACCTTTAAAAAATACAGTTCTTAATTATATGCCCCCCACATTCACAGAAACACACCAGCAATATCACTAAACTATTAATATTCAAAAAGAATTTTACACGTAGGAATGTATAATTTCCAAAGCTCTTTAGACTCACTAAATCTAAAAATATCACTGAATGCCTTATACTTTTTTCAAAAAGTTTCAGTGATAATTTATGGTAATTGTGGCTGCTTTATCCAAAGTTGACATAAAAGGTTAGGCTGTAAAGACAATGTCAAATTTGCCTGACATACTTGTAGGATTACTATGGCTCCGAAAAGATGTGAGTTCCATTCAGGAGACTGACACTTTCTACAGTTGAATTTCTGTTTATAATATCAGATCAATCTAATTCTGACCCTGAGAATAGAGACGGTTTTTTGATACATTGGTAGGACCTTTGAGCTGGTTTCTTCCTCTTTCCCACTATCTCAGTGGTGACACCTCTTCTCAGTTATAAAATTTATCATTGATTTGGCAATCAAGGTATATTTTGAAACATTATGGCCTTCTTTATGCATCCTGCTCTTAGGGTAATTTATTATTTAGGCACAAAGCACTATATAAATAATTTGAATTATCTTTATTGTCCTTATTCTTTGTATACCAACTAACTACATAAGTGAACACATATATCCTTAGGTTCTTTATAGGTGTCTCACAGTAACAAAATTGAAGTCCATAAATGTATGCTGCTGAAATTAACATTAGTTATACTTAGCACTGACCACAATGTTGTAACAGATTCATAGACCTGAAATATGCTTTGAGATGAACTGATTTAAATATAGTCATTTTCCACACTTAGGAAATATAAAGTAATATAATAAAATTTACAGGAGAATTATATTAGTTTCTTATTGTATAAAAGTATAGACTAGAATTACAAAATATGTTTAAGTTGAAGTCAAAATGGCTGTTAGTCTACTTTTTGAAGGCTATAGGGAAGTTTAGTCCTTTAACTTTTATATATTTTAAAGGCTTGCACATTTCATGATTGTAATCTCCAAGCTCTGAGGCCCTCTTTGCAATAAGATATTTTCCCCAAGCCCCCCAAATTGGAGATAACCTTTGTGTCAATGCTTTCCTGGAAAACAGCTGAAGTAATGTTCAGAATTGTTAGGACCCACTTCACCTCAAATCATTTAGCTTATTCCTACTTGTGTATACATTTTGTCATATAAGATTGACATACAGATTTTTAGGAATAAACATATGACTACATTTGACACAAGTTAAAAACATTATCCATCCTGTCACAAGACATATGTGAAAAATTCTGAAAGATGTGACTATTTTTGTACTTCTATGAATAAAATATATTGCAGCCTATGGAAGATAATTTATTTTCTATATGTTATTCTACATCAAATTGTCTATCTATAAAACAATCTTCACAGTTTCTGCATAAGTCACTTTTTTTCATAGATACTTGCTTTTTGTCTTGATTGCACAATGTAATATCAACTCTCCTAGTACATATACATTTCATCACTTAATGGTCATGAGATGTTGTGGATTACATGAGAATCCCCACACTTAAGCACACATATTTGTATATTTGGTTTTTCACAGTTGTTTCTGTCTTGGGAAGGTACTAAACATTTTGGCAGTGGAAACTTACTGAAGGAAATAGTACTATGGGGAAGGCAGAGCAAGCGTTGAGAGTTTATAGCTTTAAACTATTTCCTATGTAATGACAGGTGATCATCCACCTTCTTTCCTCTATTGCCATACTTTTATGCACAGAAACTATTATGGACTGCTTTTTTCTGTAGATGTAAAAGAAAATATAATTTTCCTTTCATTAGTTGCTTCTGGCCATAGCATCCAAAAAAATAACAATAGAAAAGTTATTATCAAAAAGAGTAGGGCTGTCACAGTAAGCAATCTGACCTATTTTGTTGATTTTGCTTATTATCTCTACTCTATGTACATCAACTAACTACATACATTAATACCATGCATTTGAGAATGTGAAAGACTTTAAAACTTTAAACTAGAGAAGTAGGTAAAGTTTTTATAGAGCTAAAAAGCATGACATCCTCAGGAAAATTTGTGTTCTATTTCTCCAGGTCTCATCCACTGTGATTATGCTAACCAATGAGCCATTTATACATGAGTTTCAAAGATGCTTACTGTTCCCCTTACATGGTCACCAACAGTTATAACAGCTTAAGCTATAGCTTTTTACTTATTATTTTTAGACTTTAATTTGTGTAAAAGGGAAGTGTGGTTAAAAAACTTCAAAATGTTGAGTTTGGTGAGTCATGGTATGTGTTTAAAAAGATTAGTACCAACAAGTAGAAAGCTATGCTACATTGTAAAGATAAGAATCTAATTTGTGAAAAAGTATTGCTTACTTCTAGCAAGCAAGTTTTTCAGTTTATATTCATTTATAAAGGCTGCTATTGGCAACTGAATTTAGCAGTTTCATCTACACGGAATTTAGAATCATATAGGAATGAAAGATTTGGGCATTTTTCTTCTGAAATTTCAAAGATACTCTGAGACCAGACAATGTATAGCAGGATTAGAGGCTGATACAGGCCATTATGTGAAGCTATGAAAGTGTGGCCTGGATTACAGTAGGGAGCATAAGATTTTAGGCATGCTAGAGACATGATACATCTGTATAGAGAAAATGGAGCCAGTCAGAGACAGAGATGTATGTTGTAGGTAACAAATTCTTATGGGAAAAGATTCCTACACTACATCAATATAAAATATTAAAAATTGAATAAGAAGCTACAAGGCTTGATATTTTACTTACCAGATTTTGGTCTTGTTTTTATATTTCTCCAATATGTCTTCCTGCCTTCATTTTGAAATGAAAATATATTTTTATTGATATTCAATATTGAAAGCATATAATTAATGGTGTATTTTCTAGATGTCACAACTGAATGAGTCTCAGAACACACTTTGTACTTCTCAACACTGTTGGGACTATTAAAGACTATGGGAACCTTTGATATTGGACTAAATGCTTTCTGTGCTATGAAATGGAAAGGATCAATGGTTTGGAATATTGCTGGAGAAAGTAGTCATAAGGGGCCAATTTTCAGAGTTTATGTCTTTGCCCCACTTACAGTTTGCCTCTCAACTTTTCATGAGATTAAATGTGATCAGCCCGCTTTTTGTTTGAGGTAATTGCTGCCATGCCTTCTTCACCATTACAGGCCTCTTTGTACCCAGAAGCCAATATAAGTCCCCTTTTCTAGAAGCAGTTAATGGTCATGGTATTTTTTAAAGTTTTTTTTCCATTTTTATTTTAAAATATTTTATTTCTCTATATCTACCACTGTTCCCCTCCCTCTCCTCTTCCCAGTTCTTCCCAGTTCTTCCCAGTCCTCCCTCAGCCTCCTCCCACACCATTTTCACATTCATTCCCTAAGGAGGGCAAGGGGATATTTTAACATGGGAACAGAAAAATAATTAATACACTACATTTCAGTTTTTAAAGTTATACAAAACCCAGAAACCTGTTTAACCACTTAACGTCTCTCAGGTCTTGGTAAAGCAATACAATTTTGGTTTTGTTAAAACTGTCCCTTATATATATTAATAACAGATATTAACAAGACAATCACCATCATAACATTTTTATCATTTTTGTTATTCTACATATGAGCATACATATACTCTGCTGGTGTTTCCAGATTCTCTCATTCTTCAAATTGCTCATAAGCATTTCAGACTCTTCTGCTCTTACCAGAACAATAAATATATTTGTTATCATTATAAACATTCAGTAATATTTCATCCACAGGAACAAAGTAATGACAAATTTTATTTAATGTGTTTTCATGAAAAGCTAATTACCAACATTGCCTATCACACTGTTGACATATATAATCTCAAACATCACCTTTCTTTTCTTGACGCCTGTATTAACTCAGTGTATTCTAAGTTACTAGTAAACTTTCACACTCCTTTCCTATCCATCATTTAAGTGGTTGTTCAAAAAATTACACTTATACTCACTCACATACACATACAAAAACAAACTTAAACATTCACGTCTCTTTAAACATAGCAAAAATGATAAAAGCTGACTTGTATTATTACGGGATTAAAGTTTAACTTTAAAGTAATTGTGTATATAAATAGATAGGAGCAATGTGAAAAGCATTAATATGGACTCCAATCTTACACTCAGTCTAAAATTCTTCCTGAATGTCAGTGTAGTTAACAATTTTGTCTTACCAAAGAGAAGTGTAACATTTACTAAAAACACTTTTCCTGTAATAAGCCTGAAATGTAAGTGCATTTAATGCATTGTTTTGTGAAACTGGTTTAAGTGGGCGAATGGAGTTTGAACAAGGGGATACATAGATAAAAACTAAGACTTCACTCATTAGTGGTATCAAAACAAACAAACAAGAAAAAAGCCAAGCATGCCCAAGCTGCAAACCACAACCACTGAACAGCTTGGGATCAGAAACACCCTGGACTGACTCTTCGGATCCCACTCCACCTAAAGGAACACCTGACTCACTCTTGAGGGAGGGGAGACAAAACTGGATCTGCCAGGAGTGGAGACTGAACTAAGTATTATTGGGTCAGTGGGACCATGGGACTGTCTGCTGCCTGCCCAGGGAGGAGATGCGGAGTTGTGGAGAAGAATAAATGATCTGATGTGGCTGGAGGGGAAAGGGACCTTGAATAATGATATATACAGGGATAGAAAGTGTGACTTCTTTGTTAATAATAATAATAATAACAGTAATAATAAAAATAAAAGAAAAAAACTGTGACTTTTCTCAAAAAAAAAAAAAAAAGGAAAAAAAAAAAAAAAAGAATCCCTTTGGTTTCTGCTCTCCAAGCTCACAATCTTTGTTAGAAGTAAAGTCAGTTTTGTGAAAGACATTGCTCTCAATGCTTACAGTTCAGTGTATTCTAGGTATTTGACAGGAGAAGCGAGACTTCATAGAAATGCTCAGTTTCTTAATGTATGTCCTTAGGAATGAACATCAAAGATCCTCTTCTTAATGCCTTGATGTCTCTTGGGTCATGTGACTTAATGGTTGCCAAGAAGCTGCTTATGTTAGGAAACTTCACATGTAATGTGGTCTCTTAATGAAGATAATATTTGCGAAGAGAATTTTGAAAGTAGAGATGTAAGATCTGTAGCGATATCTTATGCCATGCCTGAGGAAAGACAAATAATAAAACTCTATGAATTCTGTTTATTTTCTTCTGTAGCAGGAAAAAAAAAGTAGTAAGAAAATTTAATTGGTAATTTCAAGTGTTGTCTTTACTGACTGAAGCAAAGCTAAGTAATAACATTTCTCAGAGAGATTGGCATCTGCATAAGTGGAGGGAATAAGAAACATTTTTCTTCCATCCAATGAGTGTAGGAACCTTCCCATTAGTTGAGCATGTGGAGAGTAACAGAAAGCAGAGAAGATAATCTATATTGTCTTTTCTAAAGTGTTGTTTACTTCTTTTAGTAATTTTCAGGATTTTCATAATTTTCTTTCTCAATGCTTCTTCTATTTTGCTTTCTCAATGGTTCTTCTATTTCTCACAATTCTAGACTCAGAATTTTGCTACCATCCTCCCTTATGCTAGTAATCTTTGGTTGAACAGGCCACCAGTATATATATATATATATATATATATATATATATATATATGTTGTTTTATCCCTCAGAGACTGTAGTGGTAAATCAGAATTTACCCAGGTAAACACTTGTGATGTCAAGGAACTGAATCCAATTGGGGTGTGGCCAGCTGGGAGACCCCTGGACACAGTGGTGACTTGCTCTCTTTCGCCCTTAGTGTGTTCCAGGAAGAAGCTCAGTCACATTCCATTGTGTGCCTCTTTCTCCTTTTCTCTCTTTCACAATTTCCTTTGTACCATGTTTTTGGAATAATAAATAATATTACTAGATTATATAGAGAGCGACTGAGTATCATTTTTGCAATAAGGGACATATTTCAGACTTCATCGTCACATTAGCTAGTTCATCTAACAATGACACATAGACACACACACACACACACGTGACATCTATATCACATTCTCTGCGTGTCCTCTCTCTTTCTTTCTCTCATCTGTGTCTGTATCTATCATACACACACAATATTCCTAATTATGTATCTTAATCTATCCATGGATCCACTTTGTGATCCACTAGATACTAGATAATGGCACCCTTAAGAATCCTGATAAACACAGATGGTTAATTTTTTTATCCTATTAAAGTTGATCATTAGCTTTTCCTGTGAGGCTAATTTTCAAAGAAAGAGGAAATACATTAAATCAATCTATAGGCAATAAAACAAATTTCAAATAAAATTATAAAATAGTGTATATGAATATCAAGTAGTTGTTTTATTTCAGTAAAAATTCTTTAAGAATTACTAAAAAATTTAAATAAAAAAATATATGCAAAAGGAGTTTGAATGAAATTCCACTATAAGGGGAGATAATGCCTCTCTCAGAACATAGGCTGTCAAATAAAGGCTCTGTGCCAGGTATGAGTTGTCTTGTTTGGATATTATTTAGTAAGGTCCCATAGACACCTCCAAATATTGCAATATTGCCATTTCTCTTTATCGTTAAAACATGAAATGTTTAAGTCACCTAGCATTAAGAAATCAATCTGGTATGAGCAGTAAAGTCCATGCCTTATGGTTACCTTTTATAGTTCTGGAATATGTATGCTACTTAAAGAGAAAATACTCTTCAAAAATTCTGTCTATCTTTGCAACTTGCAATATACACTTATGCATGGCCAATTACTATATTTTCACTAGAGCAATATCAATAAATGTGTATGAATAACCATTCACTTTCTGATAATATTTAAATTGGGTCAGCAAGATAAAACTTATGGTTCGTATTGTTACCTGGTCCAAGAACACGTTGCTGTTTAGGTTGAGGCCCTATGGGAGAACCTAATATTATTCTTAAATGAACAGAGCAATAATCTTCCCCAAAATTTTACCTTTACAATAAAGACATAGAAAAGTATTTATTGCAAGCCTAATCATGGAAACTACTTAGGGCATCTTATTGTGATTTATAAATAGATTGATAACTGGATAGCGTGCAGAGAATGAGGGTCTGTTGAGGTTTCAACTCTATTTAGAACATCTATATCATATTCTCTAGTACAAAGACTTTGGTGTAGTGGGGATTCAGAGTTTACCCAGAGAAGTGCTTGTGACATCAAGAAACCAAACCTTGATGGGGCATGGCCCAAATTGTTCAAGACCAAAGACCCAGACTCATTCTTTCTCCTGGTTCCTGCGTGCTCTGAGAGGAGGCAGACCATCCCCATGTGGAGTTCTGTTTTCTGCTAGAAGCACTCTTGTATTTGTAAGTTTCTCTCCCCCTAATAAATATTAACTCATTGCATCGTGATTTGGATATGATTAATTGTAGCAATATCTTGCTACTGGGGCTCTAGCTCAGTCAGTAGACCATGGGACTGTTAATTCCAGGGTCATGGGGGCTCGAGCCCCATGTAGGGCTCCAGATATGGCTATACTCAATCACATCCAATTCACCATACAATGAGTTAATATTTATTAGGGGGAGAGAAACTTACAAATACTATAGCGCTTCTAGCAGAAAAACAGGATTCCGCATGGGGATGGTCTGAGAGAGAATGAGTCTGGGTCTTTGGTCTTGAACAAACAATTTGGGACATGCCCCATTGAGGTTCAGCTTCTGGATGTCACAAGCACCTCTCTGAGTAAACTCGGAATCCCCACTACACTTTGAAATCTACAAAATGAGGAAAGAATAAAGATCATAAATGCCAGAAGTAGTGATTATCTAAAGAAAACTAGTATTTGCTATACATAGTAAGGAAATTTACATGTATACTCACAATAGCTGTGACTGCACCCACAGCTTTTGCATAATGAGGCTTCCATAATACCAGTATGAATAAAAGTGGAAGTTCAGAAGTATCATCACTCGGTAAAAAATTATTGGCAATCGATGGCTGGTGGAAGAGGGGGAGATGAGTTTTAATGAGAATAGTTCTCATATTCCAGTAGATTTTCCTACATATATAACTGTCTAATCACATTATGTGGGGTCAGTGGATTTTTCGAAGAACACAAATATTAGAAGAGAAAGTGATATAAGAAATAGGAAAAGAATATGAGAGGAAAATAAAGATACAGAGTTGATTAAATTATATATTATGCATCTATGATTCATTCCAACAATAAAAATTATAAGTATGTGTGCAATGAATACTCAAGCTGCAAACCACAACCACTGAACAGCTTGGGATCTGAAATTATGTTAAATATAATCTTCTGTTGTTCATTTGATCTCAACACTATTCATTCTACACAATGACATTATTGCATATTTCTTTTTTTTCTTGTCACTCCCAATCTCTCTCTCTCTCTCTCTCTCTCTCTCTCTCTCTCTCTCTCTCTCATAGATGTAGCTGCAGACCCAAAACAAGACACAGAGATGAGAAGATGAGAAGTACAAGAAAATATACAATAATTTAATTTAAATAATAATGTGAAATAATATGGTACTACTTACATCATTCCCCCCTTCTTTTTCCCGATTCCAGCTCCTCTCATTCCCTTCTGTCTCTTCCAAAGTCCTGACATTTATTTGTTCTGTGTTGTATTAGATGCTCAACCTATGGCAATTCCTAAATTTATTGGTACAGTTCCAATGGTGACCAGTTAAATGGATAGTATTCAAATTTCATAAAAAATTCTTCACCCAATCCCACAATAGGCATCAGAATTGTATCTTATTTTATAATAAACAGTGTCACATGGAACACAAATATAATTGGCCATGGTGCATAAAATAAAAAAAAATAAATACTTTAGAAAAGAAAGAATGACTTAAAAAAAAAAAAGGCTGGAGCTCAGCAGTTGAGAGCACTGACTATTCTTCCAGAGGACCTGAGTTTGATTCCCAGCATCCACATGGCAGTTAACAACTGTCTATAATTTCAAGATCTACACAATTATACATGCAGGCAAAACACCAGTTCACATAAAATAAAAAAATAAATACTTTTAAAAAAAGAAAGAATGACTTTAAAAAATAATTGGCCATGGTGGATATATATATATATATATATATATATATATATATATATATATATATATATATTTCTAATATTTATGTATTACTAAATTCTTATAAAGTAACATTGTATAGAGTTTCAAATGTGGAAATACATTTGTGGGAAAAACCTCTAAATGCCAAGGAAAACAATAGTGTGATTCTTCATTTTTTATATCATGGTATGATATGAAAAGAAAAATTCAAACTCTCAAACACGAACATGATAAACTGTGACAAATAATTGTGATAATAATCTTTTAACATTTTTTTTTGTATTTTTCTGTGTGCATGTGTGAACATGGCAGGTTGCTTGGAAATTGAGAAGTGGGACTCACAAACCCTGGAACTGGAGTTATAGACAATATGAGTTAACATTTGTTTTGTGATCTCAGAATCTCCAGAGGAGCAGAAAGCACTCAGAATCACTAAACCTGTGATGTCAATTACAGTCTATATTTATGTCTTTGTACAGTCTAGTTATGAACCTATGTAAACTGAAATCCTGTCCTTCTCTTTTGATTACTTATGTATTATTTATTTATTATAATTATAACTTCACTGTTTATGTTGTCCTAATTTTTATTTTTTTCATATAGTTTTGTATTTTATAAACAACATTATGATATGAATTTTTGTTTTTTCCTTAGATGTGCAACAAACAAACTATATAATTAATTGCTAATACATCTTTTGAGAATATATTATATAACTCAAGTCTTTTTTTTTTAAATGTGGAAGAGTTAACAATAACTATACAGAGGATAAGAATCATAAGCATGGCTTATCAAGGGTGGAAATACAAATAAGATTGCTACACATATATTTTCTTTGTGTTCATCTTTCCCTCTGACTTTTTTTTCCATCCCTGTATATCCTTATTCAAGGTCTTTTCCCCCTCCCAACACATTTGGTCATTTTTCTTCTCTGCAACTTCCCATCCCCTCCTTGGGCAGGGAGCAGACAGTCCTATGGTCCCACTGACCCAATAATGCTTAGATCAGTCTCCACTTCTGGCCAAATCCAGTTCTGCTAAACTTGAGTTATAAAACTAAACAGTTTTCAGTTTGAATTATTGCTATTACCTCTTCTTGTTCAAGCTTTTATTCTCACATCAGATTTTAAGATGACTAACACAATATCTTCAAACATATAAAATTATATATCATTTATTATGATAACTTTATAACTATAATAATTTATTCCTTGCTTTATAAAATGTCTGTTAAAATTGTATCTGTAAAATGTGTCTGTGTATTTGACTGCTCTTCTACACCAGTCTCTGCTACCATTCTCTCACATTCTCATTTCTCTGTGTTCACATGAAGGGATAAACTCTACAATTTTTAGTCACTGGAGTTCTGGAACTCAGTTATGTCTTTATTATTATGTCTTCATTATACAGGAATGGAGCCAGAGGCAGAGTTTTAGTTGAAGTACATTTTCTGTGTGCTTGTTATGGCTCAGGGGTTAATTACCAATATTCAGTGTAATGCAGACATGAGTTCTTTTCTGACATTTACTGACTCTAACTGTAGCCTTATTCTTTGTTATAATCTTATTTGGGCTTCTTGATTCCCTGACCTGCTTTAACCTGCTTCAGACTATGTCTTGTTGCTTGCCCTCTGTTTTACCACTAGATGGTACTCATATATTTTTTTTGTGGATCTCAAATACACAATTTTGTTGCTTAAATAAACAGAATTGAAGTATTTTAGAAATATAAATGTTTTTAAATATGGGCTCTAATTAAATAAAATGGAATCTATCAAATTTAATTATAACTGTTTATGTACCACGTAAAAATCAAATACTAAATGCTGTTCAGTTTTTATGTAGGTTTCTTATAATTGATTTTTTTTACTGTATATCCAAGAAAATCAGGTCTGAGAACAATAACTACAGATATTGCATGATTATTCAAATTATAACATTTTGGTTTGTTATAACTTGTATTTCCTTTGTATTTTTTCTCAGTTGTATTCAGTGGACATTCTTGTTGTATTTTTGATCCATATCCTTCCATAATGTTGAATTTTTGTATATGATAAAGCTGTTGTGGATTATTGTACTTTGAGTATTATTCTAAACATGACTCTTTTTATGTATGCAAATGAAGTATTTATTACCTAAAATTTTATTTTACATATGAAGAAAATAAAAATGATAGAAATAAAAAAACCTTCCCTTTTTTTTTACTTGGGAGGCTTTAAATGACAGCTTCAATTTCCTTTAGGGTTGTAGGTCTGTTTAGGTATTTAATCTAGTCATTTAATTTTGGTAAATGACACCAGTCCAAAAAGCTGTTTATTTCTTCTAGGTTTTCAATTTCTGTGGAATATAAATTTTCATAGTATGACCTGATAATTCTCTGGATTTCCTGGGGGTCTGCTGTTATGTTCCCCTTCTCATTTTTGATTTTGCTGATTTGGATACTCTCTCTCTGCTTTTTGGTTAGTTTGTTAATGGTTTATCTATCTTGCTTACTTTCTCAAAGAACCACCTCTTTGTTTCATTGATCCTTTGCAGTGTTCTTTTTCTTTCAATTGTATTGATTTCAGCTCTAAGTTTGATTATTTCCTACCTTCACCTCTATCTAGGTGATTTTGCTTCTTATTGTTCTAAAGCTTTCATTTGTACTATTAATTTTTAGAGTGTGATTTCTCTAGGTTTCATGTAGGCATCTACCACTATGAATTTTCCTCTTAAGACTACTTTCATTTTGTTCCACAAATTTGGGTACGTTGTAGATTCATTTTTGTTAAATTCTAGGAAGACAGATTTCCTTCTTAATTTCTTTCTTGACCCAGAAGTGATTCAGTTGAGTGATGTTTAGTTTCCATGAGGTGGTAGGTTTTCTGTGATTGTTGATGTTGTTGAATTTTAACCTTGGGCTCCGGTGTTCCAATATGTTACAAGGGATTATTTCCATTTCTGTATCTAATGATATTTGCTTTATGACCAATTATGTGATCAATTTTAGAGAAAGTTCCATGTGGTGCTGAGAAATAAGTATATTCCTTTGCATTTGGGTGGAAACTTCTGTAAATATCTATTAAATTCATTTGCTTCATAACCTGTGTTAGACTCCTTATTTCTATGTTGTATCTCTGTCTGGTTGACCTATTCAAGGGTGAAAGTGGGATATTGAATTCTTCCACTATTAGAGTGTGAGAATTGATGTGTGATTTGAGGTTTAGTAGTGTTTCACTTACAGAAATATGTACCCTTATATTAGTGGCATAAATATTCTGGATTGAGATCTCTTCTTGACTAATTTTTCCTGCTATGTATAAGTAGAGTCAGAGTTGAGCAGATTCTAGCACCTGGACCACCTATATGGAGGACTGGGCTCAATTCTTATGGTCTGATTTCAGACTCTCCCTAGCAGGCAGGAGCAAGTCTTTGGTTGTGAGGGGCTCCTCCAGTGACTCCTAAAAGACAGGACCTTGCATGGCAGGCCCTATCCTCCAGGGGAACTACATCATCAGAGAAGGACTGAGGCCTTTGAAATTCAGACCCCCATCCAGAGCAGAGCCAGAGGTGAGCCAATTCTAGAACCTGGACGACCCATCTGGAGAGACCTTCTCCAGAAAAGGGATCAGTCCCCAGGGTCTGATATCAGTCTCTCTCTAGCAGACTGGGGCTAGGCTTTGGCTGTGAGGGGTTCCTCCAGCAACACCTAAAGATGGACCTTGCACGGTCAGGACATGCCTCCAGGGCAAAATATGTCACCAGAGAAGGACTGAGGCTTTAAATTTCAGACCCCTGTCCAGAGCTGAGTCAGAGATCGAGCAGACTCCTTGCTCAGAGGAGACAGGAGATACATAAGACCTCTTGCTGCAACTAACTAGTAGCTGACTAATCATGAACCACTGAAGCCATGGACAGATGCCAATGCAAAAATACATAAAACAATTTAAAGAACAACAAGACAACACTGGAATAAATTGGTGGTCTTACAACTACAAGACCTGAACAGAACAAAGAAGACTAAACAGAAGGAAACAATAGCGAAAACACCTTTATGAAGATTATTGAAGCCTTCAAAGAAGACACAAAAAAATTCTCTAAAGAAATAGAAGAAAAATTTACAAACAAAAATTGGAAGAGATGAACAAATCCTTGAAAGAAAACCAAGAAAAGGTAAAACAAAGCATGAAACAAACTTTCCAGGAACTAAAAACTGAGATAGAAGCAATAAAAAAGCACAAAATAAGGCAAAGATGTAAATAGAAAATATGAAGAATAGAGCTATAGCTACAGATACAAGTATAACCAACAGAATCTAAGAGATGGAAGAGTGAATCTCTGGAGTCAAAGTCTCAGTAGCAGAAATAGATACATCTGTCCTCTGTCAAAGAAAATACCGAAACCAAAAAGCCATAACACAAAATTTGAGACACCATGAAAAACCTTACCTGAAATTAATAGGAATAGAAGAAGGAGAAGAATACCAGCCCAAAGGCACAAATAATGTTTTCAATAAAATCAAAGAAGAAAACTTTCCCAACTTAAAGAAGGAAATGCCTATAAAGATACAAGAAGCTTACAGAACACCAAATAGAATTGACCCTCCAAAAATGTCTGCTCACCACATAATAATAAAGCCACAAAACATACAGAACAAAGAAAAAATTTGAAGAGTTGCAAAAGAAAAGGGCCAATTACCTATAAAGGCAGACCCATGAGAATAACAACTGACTATTCAATGGAAATGATGAAAGAAAGAAGGGCTTGGTCAGAAGTTATACAGACGCTAAAAAAGCATGTCTGCCAAACTAGAATACTATACCCAGCAAAATTATCAATCACCATAGATGGAGTAAACAAGATATTTCTTGAAATATTCAAACTGAAATAATACCCATCTACCAATCCAGCACTCCAGAAAGCATTAGAGGTAAAACTTCAACATAAGGAATCCGGATACACCCATAAAACCACAAACAATCAATAATTCCACAGAAGAAAAACCCGAGAGAGAGGAAATACATACAAACTATCACCAAAAATAACAGGACATATCAATCAGTGACCACTAATATCCCTAAATATCAATGGACTCAACTAGCCTATAAAAAGACACACACTATCAAGATGGATACAAAAACAAAAGCCATCCCTCTGCTGCATACAAGAAACACACCTCAACCACAAAGACAGACACAGACTCAGAATAAAGGGTTGGGAAAAGATTTTCCATGCAAATGGCCCTAAAAAATAAGCTGTTGTTACTATCCTGATGTCTAACAAAGAAGACTTCAAGGTAAAACCAATTAAAAGGGACCAAGATGGACATTACATATTCATCATAAGATGACATTTAATGCAGATTTTCTTTGAGGCTATATTCTGGAATTCTCTCATTATGCTATGTTCAATGAATATTTCTGGGAGGACAATGTAAGAATACACTCTATCAGTGACAGACATAAAGAGAGAAAAAAGAAGCAGTTCACAAATGTCTTTTTTACTTAAACATTTAAAATTGTGACTTCCCAGTATTTCTCCTTCTCCAAAACAAACATTCATAGAGCTTTCCCATAAATGCAAAGTGTTTGACAGTATTTTCAAATCTCTCATATTTATGAGTTGTCAGGTATGAGGTACCCATGTGTGAGAAACCATCATATTTCCTGTCTTTGTCGATATTTCCAGTCCTAACACTAGGCCAAGTACCAGCCTGTTCTGTGAGAGAAAACCATTCCACCTTTTTCACCAACAATTTATAAGCTTCAGTTCTGCTATACAAAGTCAGAATCAGTTGCTTTGTTGCATTTTTAAATCCCTCCAAAGATGGACACCACTTCAGGAGAATTCATATTAGTGTATTCAAGGAGTCCAGTTTCAGGAGGTTTTCTACATGTCTTTAGATCAACTTTCACTAGACTCCTTATTTTTCTAATCAGTGGTCTAGTCTTATCAATGATATCTGTGATCGTAATTTATATTTTATTTAATTTACCTTATAATATAAACACTAGTTGGGAAAGATTATAGATGTGATTATTAGCAACTCTATTTGTTTATCTATAAAATTCTAGTTTTTCTTTGAGCTAGAAATAGATGTGTTTTGATCATTTACACTTGCATTAGGAGTTCAAATGCTTAGGCATTAGAATGTTTTCATTTGTTTTTAAACTTTTATTCTTCTCTCATTCATTACATCTCTCCATTCCTACCAGTCCCACCTCCAACCTCTACTCTTCTTCATATCAACTCTCCTACTCCATTTACCTTCCACAAAAAACAGCTGTCCTCCCAGAAATATTCATTGAACATAGCATAATAAATTACAGTAAAATTGGGAACAAACTCCCATATCAAGCCTGGATGAGGCAACACCTTAGGGACAAAAAAGGGTCATAAAGGCAAAGAGTCAGAGAAAGTCTTCACTTCAACTCTTAGGAGTTCAACACTAAGATTAACAAGAGTGGCATGTATGCTGAGGACATAGCTCAAACTCAGGCACAGTCCATGTTTATTGCATCTGTCTCTGTGATCCCCTATGAGCCCTGCTTATCTGATTCTGAGGGTGCTGCTCTTAAAATGTCCTGAGCCTCTCTGTGGATCCAGTATTCCATCTGTACCCTCTTCCATGGGGGTTACCTAAGCTCTACCTAATGATTGACTGTAGCTCTACATCAGCAGTAGTTTGTAGATGACACCACTCTGATGACAATTGAAATGGCACCAATTTATGATTATAGTAGACTATCTTTAAGCATCATTTTATTAACTTGTTTTTTGTTGTTTTGGCTTGGTATTTTTATTTTTTTGTTTTTTTGTCAGTCATTTTGGGTTCTGTCTTGGGTCTCTGGCATTCCAACCTCTGTGCCCTAATCATCCAAACAGTGTCCGGTTTCAGTTCCTTGCAAATGTAGGCCAAGGTTTTGTAGCTGGGTTAATGTTGTCTCTTAAGACTTGGCCTGGTTATAGAGAAAGTCCATTTAGGCCTCCATCTCACTCATTCTAAAGAGATTTCACTAAGGTTACTTTAGTAGATTCTAAGCAGTTACCATTGCACCAGTTTTCTTTAACAGCCCTCCAAGTTCCCTCAACATCAATTACCTCTCCCTACAACCCACAACTTCCTGCCTGACCCATTTTATTTCTATCTCCATATGCCCCAGTCCACTCTCAAGATCTGTTCTATTTCTCCTTGCCAGAGAGATCCCCTAGACATTGAGCTCATTTTCATTTTCATTTTTTTTATTTTTCCAGTCAGTAAAATTAGGGATAATAAAAACTGTCTTCAAATTTTTCATTTGGCAAAATTTTCAAAGATATTGCAAACAACAATGGCACAGATTTTTATGTTATTGAATTAGTCACATTTTATAGTCATATTTTATGTATCTTTGTGGTTAAATTACAACATAAATAGATTATCAATTCTGCTCTCACTGCTAAGTAAGATTGATTTTAGTATCTAAAAGTCTAATTGTATTATATATCCAATGTCAGAAACTGAAAAAAAACCTCATACTATGAGTCAGTTCTTCATTCACCCTGTCAGTCAGAGATTCCTACAGATATGCATTCATATATCTGAATTTTAAGGAAGTAGATCAAGTGATTGTGGATGGTAGCAACTCTAGAATCTACAACATATCTTGACAGAATAGAAATTTATGGTTGATACAGAATTAGCCAGTTTAAGATCTAAGGTCACTAGCTGTTCAAACCTAGTGGAGGAAAAGGTTTAGTTATAATCAGGCACTCATCTGATGGGATGAAGTCCTGGCTCACTGCATAAGAAAATTTGATGTGTATAAAGTCCACAAACTTAAAATTTAATCTAATCTAACAACACTCTTCTGAAAATTTATGAAAAACATCTTATCAAGTAACTAGGCATGGTGCAACTGATAAATTGACAGGCAAAATATTTTTCACATCTTACCCTAGTAGGCAAAATAAAATACATATTTATGCCAAGTATCTTCTTACTGCAATAAATTTTCCTGTATCTAGCACTTTTACATGGATATGTTAGTTTTAATTGTCATTAAATTATTATTCTAAATTTATATTTTTCAAAGGAAATGGAACGAAACATGAATTTTATATAAATGCAATTATTACACCAATCATTCAGTTTTCATTTAATAACAAACAATTAATCATCTCAATGCTTTTGAAAAGATCTCTCCTAAGAACAGTAGCCTTATGGGTTTAGCTGGATTCTGGGAGATTGCTTTTTTGTTATTTGTTTCTTTTTACTCTAGAGCTCTGGCCTGAAGAAGCCCCCCTTCTGTGAAAGGTCATGCAGTTATTGGTTGAAGCTCAAGAAGAACAAACACATTATTGTTCTGCTTGAAATATATATTATTGGGTTTGAGTATGTTCCCAGATGTCACTGCTAAAAGACATTCTCATGGATAAACTCAGAGTCAATAGGGTTGAATGTCTGCAGAGATTTGTACACTTTTGACTCTGTAGGAAATTACTGAAGTGACAGAACTAAGGGCAAGAAAGAACAATAAAATGTCTAGTAGGAAGGGTAATCCAATATATGACTTTATCTTTATGAAAACACTTCACTCACAAAACAGTATCATTGTGGATAAGAGGCAGAGTTAGTCTTAGAAATTCACCCTCAGAGGCTGGAGCGGTGGTAAAGAGGATTATGACTCTTTCAGATGACCTAAGTTCATTTCCTAGTACTTTCCTAGAGTGGCTCACAGTTGCTTAGAACTCCAGCTCCAGGGGGTCTGCTGCTCTCTTATGACTGTCAAGTTACCTGTATTTTATAAACAAACACACAAACAATATTTTAAACATCAAAATGTCTTTAAAAACATTATCCAGATTTCTCTGGTACAAAGGACATTATTCTACACCAATTAATATTGGAAGCATACTATCAAGGTTAATGAGAAACAGTTTATATACAATAAAATATATCTGAAAGACATTATAGAAATGAGTGACACAATTAAGAAATGGTATAAAGTGTATCTCTACTCAAATTTAAGTCCTTACTTACATTAGTCTTTCTAGTGTTCTGGAGTTTCAGTTATCATACTTCTCATAAAATTCATATGACACAAAAATTCACTATGTATAAATATAAGAAACCTGATGTAGGAAAAGTTTATCTAGGCATTACTGATAAATTAAAAATGAGAAAAATGAGAATTCTATCTCAAACATGTAAGAGAAAAATCCTGCTGGTGAAATTAAAAACAATTTAAAGAATTAAAATATTCTCTCTTGTTAAAAATACAATTGGGTTACTATTTCAATATATCTAACAACAGTTAATACTACATTTGTATTTTTATTTATTATAAAATATGATAAAAATATTCATAAAGATTCTGATAACTTTTATGCACTTAGTTTATAATGATGGGTTGTTCATAGGGATAAGATGTTGTACTGATGGATTCCAAGTTTAAATTTAGGTAATAGATAATTTATCCTAATCAAAATCAACAAGAGTTATTTTTAAAGACACCTCTATCATTCATCTCATCAGATTCTCTCAGATATTCATGTTGTGAATTTCTTTCTGCCATGTAAATTGATTAAGAGACAAAAACATCAGTCCTACATGTGTTTTTAAGATTATCTTTAGAAAGAAATTTTTTGCACGTGTGCTGATGAGACTGTTTTCTTAAAGCTGTAGCTTTCCTCAAGTAGCTAACAGCAGGGTATTTAAACTCAGACTTGAAATAAGGAATTTGTGTGATAAAATATGCTGTGTGCATTTAAGTTTGTTAAATTATATAGAAGACATATTTCAATGATATTTTTTTGAAAATTGTAAGTAATGACCTAAATTCTTTGCAACTGTAATGAGAAAAATGCTGAGGGCTTGTGATAATTTACCACAAAAACACATTCACATACACCAGCATTTTAGACTATTATGTTGTAAAATCTTTAAGGAATGTGTTTGTCTTTCCAATGTGACATTTGTTGTATTATTCAGACTTATATGAAGTAAATAGATCTAACTACAGTCGTTTTCTTGGGTAGCACGAAATAGTACTCAGGAAATGACTCAAAATATACAAAATTTTGGATTTCACAGATCCTAACATAGCATAATGTCCCCAAATTATTTGAAATGAGTTTCACAAACAGGCTTTGAACAAGCAAATTATGTGTAGAAATGACCTGTCAACACTACATGAAAGAGGTTTGTTTTTCTAAACTTCTCAAGATTGCTTAATTATTCTTGCTGATGAATCTAACATTTAAAGTATTTAAACGTTGTGTAGTTACTATCATATGTGTGAAATTGGTTTCTGCAAAACATCTTCACATCATATCGATTCTAAATGATGAAGCCTTATAGCATTCCCAAGAAGAAATAAAACAGAGAAATTATGATTGCAAATTATTAGACAAAGTTAATGTTAGCATGTTAAAAATTGTGTAAGTTTTATTACACTGACAAGTAAAATAAGTATTTGTAGAAAACATTCCTTTGAGTCTTGTTAAGCATGTAAGGTGTGATTATACAGTGTAGAACCAGTTTTTCTGTTCAGTTACATTCCAGAAACCAGCTTACTTCATTAAAATTTAGCACTGAAAGGATTAAATTCTGAGTGTTATTACTTCTGATAAAGCAAGTCAAGGAGAAATCTAGGATAAAAGCCCAAACAAAATGCAAAATAAGAACTCAAGCAAATGTACAGTAATGATGAAAAAACATGTTTATCTTTGAGGATGTGACTGACCTCACTGAAATTATTGCTTCTTGTTTCATACTTTTTTCTATGAATTTCAAATTTTTATTTTTATTAACAGATAAACAAAATTCCAATGTACAAATAAACCACATTTTTTCAGTATCTTTTTTAATTGATAGACATCAAGCTTATTTTATTTCCTTGAATTTTTTAATACAGTGTCATCAATAAATTTAAATAAGCATTTATCTCCTTGCTAAAATATAGTCATTGGGATCTCAAGAGTGGTTTTTTATGGTAGATCTATTTCTAACTCCTTTTGTAATCACTACACTGATTTGCATCATGATTTTATGAGTTTTCATGCCTACCATGAGTAAGTATTCCTGCTATTCCTTTTGGTCCATGCTAGCGCCTTGAGAGAGGTGAGATCAATTCTCAAGGTATATTTAATTTACAGTCTCCAAGTAGTGAAAAATTTTGGATATTTTAAAAGTGATTCTCAGCCAGTTGTACATCTTTAAGAATTATTTACTTGTTTAGTTCACATCTCAATTTGTAAATTATTTTATTTTACTGTCGTTTAATTATATCATTTCCCCTTCTTTTCTCTTCCATCAGCACTGTCATATACCACTTATTATCTTTCAAATTCAATCTGTTTCGTCATTAGTTGTTGTTACATACAAATATTTGTACATATGTGTACATATATATATATATACATATATATTTCTAAATACATAAAAACAACCCGTCCTGTCTGTGTAATGTTAGTTACATGCAAGCTTTTAGGACTACTATTTTCTATTGAACAACCATTCAGCATGCTCTACTCCAGGAAAAACTATTTTTCACTCTTTCAGTATTTCTTAGTTACCTATACTTGCATTATTTTAACTTTGTTTTAAATACTTGTCTTAACATGTATTTAGTTGATATGTATAGTCTCCACTACTCATCAAAGAAACTATTCTTTGAAAAAAGATGAAGACTCTTACAGAAAATTTCAACAGTCAAAATGTAAAATATTCAAGTGAGTCTCAATATAATTCCAGAATCTAAGGCTCAGTAATCCTTGGTGAGAGGAGTGGAGAAATTGAAGAGTCATGGGATCAGAATCTTGCTGTTATTCATAGGAAGCTTCAGCTGTATTAGTTAGTATTTATAGGAATATAAAGAGTTATTTTTACTTCTGGAAAAAAAATCAATCAATAGTTTTACCCAACTATTAAATGTAAGCAGTACGGAGTGACCACTCTAGTAAAATAAAAAAAATAAATAAAAATAAAATAAAACTATCCTCACAGGTCACATAATGGTATATTATGAGTGTCATAATATCCAACCATTTTCTGAATGAACTTAAATTCCCCCACAAGATTAAATGCATACCTGAAATTGTTTTTGAGATCAAGGGCCTAGTGCTAGAGTGATCATGGGTTCTATAAACCTACCAGTGTTACTCAGCTACACTAAAACAGTATTAAATGATGCATAATGATGCTTAATGCATTGTACACATAGGTTAATTTGTTTCTTATTCCTAATCAGAAAAGCTTATATTTAAAGTATATAACAATTAATAAACAAACCCAAAGGACTAAGTTACAGAGACCAAAAGACTGTGCATATATAGACCTAAATTGAACATCTATACTCCTACCTTTCTTCTTAAGGGTCAGATATCACTGTGGATGAGGAGGTAAAAAACATGTGTAAGAGCTATAGTTTCTACATGACTACAATGAAACGGTGTTTTTCTAACTTCACAACTCATGTACAAGAACTGTACAAAGGCCAAACCTGATAAAAGTTCCGTCTTGGAAAAGGAGATGGTCATGAAATCCCATCTTAGTTGAGGAGCAATTGACAAGTAATAATTGGTGTGAGGGGAGAATCAGTTGTATTTAAGAGTATCACAAATAACTTTAAGAGACATCACAAATGGCAGAAAGTTCACACATCTAATAATATATAAGCAGAACAAACTGGAAGCAATAGTTTTTTTTTTTTCTTTAAGCTTTTTAGATAGGGAAATGGGTAGAATTTTGGACTACCTATATTAACTTACAGGTTAAATGTAACTAAGTATATTCTGTGGCCTTAATGTCAAATATTATTTTATTTCAAAACAAATTTTAGGTGTTGTCACTCAAGGTGTTATTCTGTTATATTAGTTATAACCTGCTTAATATGAACTCTTCTAATTTTACTTCTAGAACTTTCTCCTGATAAATCAATACACATTATTTTATCTGTCTCTTTTGTAATATCAAAATACATTGCATAAAAGGCCCATAATTTATACTGTATTATTTTTCCTATTATAAAAGTGACCACCATAGTACTTTTTGACAATCACTTTTATCTTATTTACTGTCATCAATGTTTCAGACTGGCATAGGCTTTTATACCTTGACCTTCAAGGCTCTTACAAATTCTTTAAGCATGCTCATAGATCATGAGCTCTTTAGTCAATTCATGATAAAATCCTACTCTTGAATCCAATACCATCTTCAACACAAAATTTAATAAGCACTCTTTTAATAACACAGAATATAAAAAATGTCAAAAGATCAACCACTGCCTTTCACAGCCATCAAGAGTTTAAAATTAATGCAAACAATCAGCTCTTGAACTTCTAGTAGTGTTGTTGAAATTTTAAATGTAATATTTAGTAATCGTTATTCTTGGCTGTCAACTGGTCTTCATCTGGAATTGTTTAAAATCCAAGTGCATGAGTATACAACAGTGAGGGATTGTTTATAATTAAACATTTGAATTAGGAAGACCCAACTTAAATCTAGATCTTTTGAGGTGAGAGGTTTCACCTTAAACCTGATCTAATCCTTCAAATGGCAGTCAATATTACACTGTAATTTTATATGGTTCAGCTGATATGGTCTGTTTTAAAGTTTCATGACAAAATACAACAATATGCACAATGCTTAATTGATGACCTGGGTTTATTAACTGAGTTATTGACTAAGAGCATCTACCAACTTCATCTTTTACCTTAAACCATACAGATATCTGATTTTTTGAAGCTGAGATGATAAGGTGAATCTTCTATCAGTTTAATTGATAGTATATATATAAATGTATTCTTTAAAGAATGCAATATATTGTCTTGTGCATTCATCCCTATTTTCTATGAGGGCAAGAAGTATACTGAAGGTCCCAAGAATGAAGGGACTGAACAAGATATGAACACTACAGCATGGTAGTAGTAGTGGATCTCCTCTAGAAATTGCTATTCCCTCACCTCTGTATCTAAATTGTTCTAATTCTAAACCACAATGTATCACACCCAATGTTTACTTGTCAAAATACTTTGAATTTTAGCTATTTAACTATAAAAATAAATTTAAATATTTTTATTAAGAAGTTTTTTTTCTGTTGAGAAGAATAATCTTAATACAATAAAAGGTTTTAGTAACCTGCTAAGTGATTATTTGATATTTAATTAAGAATAATTGTTTTATTTGAGCTTTCTTGTGTTCCTTTCTAAGAAAATTTCTTATAGATTATAAGAAAAATCTCTTTCTACTACTATATCCTATTATTTAATTTCTCTTTTCTTTCACTCTTAGATAAAATAAGGTGTTTATCTATGTAATCAGTTTTGCAACAGAATCACTATCTTAAACATAAACATCCTAGATATGTTTTATCTGATATATAAAAATAATTCAACAGTATTTGTTAATGATTGATTCATCTCGAAATATGCAATAATTAGAGATGAAATGAAAAATTATTTTTAACCAAGCAATTTAATATAATTTTTAATACAATGTGCATGATTGGAAAATGAATATTTTGAAAGAGGCTTAGTGGTTGCAAATCCAATGTGCAAAATGCTTTTGACATAAATATGTACTACCCTGTAAATAGGACATTTATATTGAGTAAATATATGCCTTAAATTAAATCCAACATCAAATAACACCATCTTTCCTCTTTTATCTTTAATAGCAATTTATTCAAGTTTAAATTGCTTTTGAAGTTTAATATATAATAAGAGAATCATAAATCAGAATAAAAATATTGACATTTACTATGAGCTTGATAGTGAAAACAGAAATCCTTTCAATTGAATAAACAGTACATTTAATAGTATCGAATATGAAGAAAGAAGGTGGCTGCTAGACATATGACTACCAATTCTGTGTTGTACAATGATAGCATCCATTAGAGTTTGACAGAAGTTTCTAATATACATGCATCTTTAAAGTCATTGTCTAAGTGTCTGCCATTTTAATCACCAAACATATATTTACTAACAATTATGTGTATGCTGTAGAATATGAGTAAAAAATTAGACACTTAAAATTGTGAATAGATTAATATAAAAGTTCTTTGAGAAATGTAATGAGTATAGACTAAAATGAAAGTGATTTTTCATCTGGTTAGATGCCAACACAAGGTTCTTACAATAGTGACACTTCATTTGAATTGGTTTATAAATGTCATATTAGCTACAAGGCAATGAATTGTGTAATGGAATTTTAGAAATCTTTCTTCCAATTCATATAAAACAGTACAGAGTTGAAGTTTCAAAGTTATTGAAACTATATCAGACAAATATTAGTGAAAATTTATAAGATTTCACAAAATATTATCCTTGATAGTCATTCTAATATCTAAAAATTGCATGAATACCATAATTTATCTACAGAGTACCTAAGTTTTAGATATATATTAATATTTACATAGGTTTTCACTTGAGCATCTATTTAAAATAATTTTTAAAATGAATCAATGAGTTCAATTAGTCCAAGAACACAAATATCACTGACTAACTAAAAGTTGTCATTTAATCCTAAATTTTCATTGCTAAAATGGAGAAGGTTAACAATTGTATTTTAAAAATAATTTCAAATGTGTTAATTTAAAATTCTTCAAAATTATGTTTACCTTGATAGCAAGAATAAAATTCTGTAATGATCTAAAAACAAAATATGATTTTTTTTGTGAGGGTAGGTAGACTTTTATGAAGAAAAGAAGATATTTATTTAACAATTTATACTTTTAACTAAAAAGTACAAGAAAAAGAAAAAAGTATATAAGTATTTCAGAAAAATAAATGAATGAGAATCATGTGGAACTGAATTTCGTAGACTGTGTTTTCATCTCTTTTTCAGCCTCCCTTGTATCCATGTTATTATGGTATTTAACCTGCTGTGAGATATATGCTAAATAAGGTTTATTATTTGAAAATCACTTACAGAACAGGGTTTGTTTAGGGAGTAGGAGAAAAGTTAGGAGAAGGGTGGAGAAGCAGAGAGCCAGAGTGATCACCGCCAGATGGTCCTTCCTCCACATGCCACCAGTCTAGAGCCACACATTCGCTTTCCTCTTTTGGCACGTCCTTCTTTTGTCGCTCCCCCCAGTTGACCACGCCCTGCCCGGCTCAACACTCTAGTGCAGTTTATTTGCATAGCTTTGGATTTCCCGCTACATCTCCCCCTTCTGTCTAAATAAGAAGTTGCTAAACTAAGCTTAAAACTATTTATTATAGGGATCATCATAAGGCGGTGTCTGGGGAAGAGAAAGGTACTAACATAAGTGAGGTCAAAGTGCCGCTAACAAACAACAGATACAAGGTGCAATTTAATGTCTAAAATGTTGATACAAGAAAATGTACAGGGATTGCTTTAAGGCTGTTTACATCAAACAATAAAGTTTTAACACCTGAGTGTCCTTGTTGAGATGTGAAGTAATAACAACTTCAACTATTTAATCTTTAACACTATCAAGACCTGAGAAGGAAAATATATATCTGAAGTTGGAAGCGTGATAAAGTAACTTTTAAAATTTAGGAGAAGACAACGACAGTTAACTATCTGGACAGTCATCTACTACTTCTCCGTACAATCGGAGCATCTATCTTTGTGGCTACTGACCTATGATATCTGACAAGTCTCTATAGAAGCAGGATATTTTTTTTTTTTTGGTAGGACAGTCTTATCCTGTCTAGGCAGGCTTTGGCAGTCCCTATCCTTCATCTTGTTTGTCTATATCAGACAGAGAGCAGGCTGACAGCAGTCAGGGCAAGTGCTGTCCTTTGCCCTTCAGGCCATTATTTGCCAAACAAGATAATCTCTTTGCAAGATGTCTGTGATGCTCAACACCACCTTGAGAAAGGAACAGTGATGCCAGGAGTTGTTATTTCTCTCAAGGCCAAATTTGAGATAACAAAATCTTGAATGCCATATTTTTTTGGTCTACGAAGTGGTTGAAGACACCTATCTATTGGGTCTATTTTAACATGTTTCCAAAAAGCGTGAGTATCCTGACTGTTAGGTGGCAAATCTGAGTAACTATAATCTGCAATCCCAATCAACTAAGAAAGTGAAGCTAACATTGTAAAAATAGGCATTCTAAAAATGAGTGTACAGCTCCTCTAAATAATTTCATGTATAACAATCTTATGAATATTGACCAAAATATACATTTTGTATCAAATGACAACATATCTTAACTATATATCATTATATATATAAAAATATATCTGAACAGAGTTATATAAAACAACTTGTGTATATATTACAACAAATGTTATGACTAGCATAAATAATTAGAGGTAGAAATTGCATGATGGAAATGGCAATGTACTTAATACATATCAATGTGCAAAATATTTTAAACAGTGGAAGACATGTGCAAATTAAGGCAATTATATATTCAGCTTTGTATCAAAGTGTATATTATCTCAATCAAACATATAGATTGATTTCTCATTTGTATCAATATACAAACATTTGTACAATGTTCAACTTTGTAGTAATGTACATATTATCTTAATCAAACATATAGATTGATTTCTCATTTGTATCAATATACATTTGTACCATGGCGATTAATTTTTCATTCATCCTTTGGTCAATAGTTGTTTGCAAGTATAATGATCTCCTATCTATTCCCTTTTCCTTCTTTCTCTCTCTCTCTCTCTCTCTCTCTCTCTCTCTCTCTCTCTCTCTCTCTTTTTTAACCCGCCATAAAATATATGCTAAAATATATTATTTAAAAATCACTTACAAAACAAAAGTTATTTAAAAAATTTTTTAAAAAAATTTTAAAAAAAAGTTAAAAAAAGACAAAAAAACAAAGATCCAAAGCGATCACCGCCAAACAGTCCTTCCTCCACACACCACCAGTCTAAAGCCACACATTCCCTTTCCTCTTTTGGCGTGTCCTTCTTTTGTTGCTCCCCCCAGTTGACCATGCCCTGCCCAGCTCAACACTCCAACACAGTTTATTTACATAGCTTTAAGTTTCTCGCTACACCATGTTCTTGACTATTCTATGACTTTAAGTTCTCCATACCATATGTATTCTTACATTTTTTGATGTTGACATTTCTCCTTCACCTACTTTCAATGGACTCTCTTGACAGGAGAACATGCCTGGCCCAAATTGTAGATCTCAGAGAAATGCAGATAAATATAGGAGCAGTTATAACATGAAGCAGATATGAACAGAACATTCAGAAAACCACACAAATATTCTATTCAACCATTTTAAATAAGTTATTTTATATCTGACCCATGTTTTGCAGTCTATCCTAAGCTGACCTGTGGAATTATATATATATGTATGTATATGTATATATATATATATATATATATATAAAATCTAGAAAGCAGATATGGAAGTTAGCATAAAACTGTCATAAATAAAATATGATAAATATCATAATCACAGTGAATTGATGATAGGCAGCTGACACTGCTGATGTGTTTGGTTTTAGAATCATCTGTTGGAAGGTAGACTATTAGGGGTATTATTTAAAGAAAGTTTACTCTTCCTCTTCCAGCAGCCATGAATTGCCTATAGTTCCTCAGCTAAGTTGAGACTTCATGGTCCCTTTACCATTTATGCTGTCATTCTGGTTTGATCTTACCTTTATTAACTGTTTTTAAAATTCTTGGCAAAATTAAAATTAAATCACAATGTCTTACAAATACATTATATTAAAAAATTCTGCCAAAATAGTGTAGAATTTATTTGCATTTTTTTGTTTTTATGACTTATTTATTTTATTTAATTTTTATTATGAATAAAGTCATATTTTATCATTTAGCTATGAATAATATATGATGAAAAATATATTTTCAGAAGAAATTTAGCAGTGTATAAATATAATAATTGATAATAAATACTCTTCAATGAATAGAGCATCTTCACATCACACTAAATCATATGATCTAAGACTGAATTCACTAGGTCAGTGTAGTTGTAAGTTTCTGGTCCTACCTAGTCTTGAGGTCCAGACCCACCTATAGCTGCTTACTCCCAAATAATCACACAAAGGCTTATACTCATTACAAGCTGGTTGAACTATGGCTCAGGTATATTACTATCTAAATCTGATACTTTAAGTTAACCCATATTCCTTATTCATGTGTAGCCATGTAGCTCTGAGTAGCATCCTCATCCTCTTCCCTCTGCATCTGGCCTGTGTTCTTCTGTATCCCAGAATTTGCCTAGTCTGCTCTCCTCGCCTATACTTCTTACTGTACAATCAGCATTTTATTAAACTAATTCAAGCAACAAAATTTTATAGTGTACAAGACCAATAACTCATAGCAGGTCAGTCCTTTCAGTTATATTGGGACTAGAAAGGATCCCAGTGCAGAACTTCATTGCTGGTGTGTACTCTCAGAAGAGTGGGAAATTCAATTTCCTCAGACAAAAAAGTTCAATCTAGCAAAAAACAAACCTCCTGATGTGGGTCACAAGTTTTGTTCACTGGAGTCCAAGCTAAGACCAGGTCTCAAAAGGACCAGAAGACACACACACACACACACACACACACACACACACACACACACACACACACCAGATAAAACTGATATAAACTTTTACACAGCTTAGTTGTGTTGGGGGTCAATCAGTGCCAAGATGGTTTCAATATATCTTTCCTTTCTCTGTCATAAACAATCATCTGATAAAAGAAACTATCAACTGGAGAGAAAGATAGTTATTTTGGTTACTTTTCTATTGCTTAAGGAGACACAATAGACAAAAGCAATTCTAAACGAAAAGCAATTAATTGGGGACTATCTTATAATTTCAGAGGCTTAGACCATGATGATTATGTCAAGGAGCATGGTGGAAGACAGTCAGAGATCATGCTGAAACAGTTTCCTGATCATCAGGCAGATAGAAAGACTGATATGGTCTTTTGAAACCTCAGAGCCCACCCTCAGTGATACTCCTCCTCCAGTAAGGTCACACCTCCTAATCCTTTCCAAACAATTTCATTAAGGAGATACAAAGTATTCTTGACTTGCTTTCTTCCTGAACTTGAGGCTTTTCTTTTAAAGAAGTTACTAGAGCCAGTCTCCAAGAGTCACTCATGGCTGCAAGTAGACTGACCCTTGACTCAGTCACCAGGAACAAGACACTCTGTTCTTTAAGACATCTTGAGGTTAGGAGGCTTGGTTCTGTTATTCTCATTCGTTCCCTGCAGCAGTGGTAGCCTGGAGTTCTTGAGAGCTTTGAACAGTAGCACTTGCCAAACTTGTAATACTTTTCAGAGTTGTAAAGGCTCAAGGCTATCATATCTCTGCTTTCTAGAAATTAAATTTTTTTCATTTACATCTTATGTGACTGTTTTACTCATTGAGACTTGTAGTGTTAAACCAATAAGAAGGTACTCCAGTCACCTCACCGATTTCTCACTCTATTTTTATAAAAAGGTGAATCAAGAATCAAGCTGTAGATAGAGGATAATCTCTACCCAGATATCATTTGAAGAAATCCCATTATTTCCTTCTCAGAATAAAAGTCATTTGTGATTTTCATGTTTACATTTAGACATGTTTTTGCATTGAATGAAGTTAATGGGCAGCCAACTTCCTTCTCTGATCTCATTCTATCACTTTACCTTGCAACATAGAAACATATATCTGTTCACCATTAGTACCCTGATGACAGAGGAATGAAAGCTTTTATCCTTGTATAACATGGGGGATCAATGAATTTATCAGGCTTATTTATAGAACATGGTTAAAGTGTTACTAACAGAATAAGTCACTTCAAGGTACCCACCAAAATCCCAACTTGTATAACTGACTCAGAAAATCTGTATCCCTAGATCTTTCTACTTAACTTGCTAATAGATTCCAACAAAGAGTCTCCACAACAGAAAAATATTGACTGTTTATATAACTTTTGAGAGAGGCTTTGTGTTTTTATTTTTTTAGCTTTTTTGGTTTCTTGGGTTTCAGAAATTTCATTCTCTTTCTAAACTGTTATTTAAGCCTCTTTGCTCATGTAAGATTTCTTCTTCAATCTAGTAGAGAGTTTTTTAATTAGAGGAAGTAGCTACAACTAGTCCACAATTGGCCTAATCAACAGGAAATATGTTTGAATATAATGCAGTTATAAAATTCATAATTGTATAACTTTTTCTTAGGGGAGTAAACTGAGACTCCCTTGAGTGAGTAAATTTTATATGTGAGAAAAATATTTCTCCATTTGCAGCCTACATATCTCCCTGAGATATTACTTTTCTCCTCTCATGACTTTTGTTGTGATTGTGTTATATTCTTTGACAAATAAGATTTTGCAGTCCTGACATGATGCCAGTTTTCATCTGAGATTTATATCCACTGTCATTGTGAAGACAGGGAAACATTTTCCTGAGCCCCTGTTTATGGAAGACACGGAGCAGAAGCATAATCCCTTTCAAAAAGGATGCTACACAAGAAAAAAAGGATGCTACTGAAACAATGCTCTCAAGAAACATTGGACCCTTCTGAGATAGCATATACAAAAATTAACTCAAAATTAATTAAATAATTAATAAGCCCTTATATATGAAAATTTAAGAAAAAGTCCACTGGAGAAAAACTTCTTGACTTGAATATTGACAATGATTTCTTGAGTATACACTAAAAGCACAATCAATAAAATAAATGCAGAAAAGCAGCATTGTACCTAACTTAAGTCTTCTACACAGTAAAGGAATTGTCCAGTAGAGTGACCCCAGCTTATAGAACAGCAGAAAATATTGGAAAACATTTGTCAAATGTCACAAGCTGTTGGGTCCATAATACAGTAAATAGTAATTAATAACTCAGATTGTATCCAACCAGGTAAATTACTTTTTGATGAGGAAACCTTGTCAAGCAAGGCTTACAGACCACTGACTCTGAAAACTGTAGCTTCCATCTGTGATTTCACATGTGCAAAGACAGCTGTGAAATCTACCTAATATTGTTTTTTCATGTAATGTGTACATCTAATACCGTAATTACATCTCTGTCTTATGAACACATATATTTGTAGATGGTCAGGAAGATAACTTATTAAGCTGTAAAATTTTGATGATTAGAAATATACTAAAATATGCTTCATAATGAAATCTGGTTTTCCACAAGGACTGTAAGTCACTTAGAAGCTTGTTAAGTTTCCTTACTCAAACTAACATGAGAAAATAACAATTTTCCACAGGCTAAAACAAGCTACAAACAATTATCTTATAACAAATATTAGCTGATCTATAACCTTAAAGCAAATGCCAACTAAACTATACACTTCTGCAAGGAGATATATAAGGTTAACTTACACACACACACACACACACACACACACACACACACACACACACACACACACAAGATACAAAAGTACATTTTCCAAGATGTTTAATTGTAGAGTAGACTCAAGATCAGATACAAAGCAGCCTTGGTGCTAGCTCATCCCTTGCTTGAAATCTGGCTGATGTAGACCTGAGTTCCTGTACAGATCTCTCTGAAGCTTGTCTCACTTGAGTGCTCCTGGCTTCAGGTCACAATCTGTAAAACAGGGACCCTGGTGTTGGGTGTTGCCATATCTATTCACTCCCCTCAGTTTTTATTTTTAATTTATTTTTTCCACCAACTAATCTATAAATTTTCTTTTTTTCTTTTTTAGTTAGCTATAAAATGTGTAGAGTACCAGCAAGAATAGAGGTGAACTAGAAAGAATTAAAATGGAAAAGTTAGAACTTAGGTAGAATTAAAGCTGAAAAGAAACTGTAGACTTAGAGCTAAAGAAGAATAAAATGAAATTACCTTCAGTGCTTTTATGAGTCTTTTCCATCAGAGAAATAGGAACATATTTCTGAAGACACTCAGCTAAAAAAATTTGATACTCTGGCAAGTTTTGCTGTGCTGTGGAGTTCTTCCTTGAACTCTGTAGCCTTGGATGAGGAATCTATTGCCTACAATAGTCAAATGTGAGATAAATATTTAAATAGTGTATGAAATTCTGGCAATTCTTTCTTCTCCCCATCACTTTACCTCCTCCCCAGTAGGGCAGTAGGTCCCAAGGTCCCAATGTGGCTTAGTTCAGGGATGGGTGGGAGGGTGAAGGGAGTTTGAACAAGAGGATACATGGATAAAAATGTGACTTTATTCATAATAAAAAAGAAAAATAATAAAATGGATTTTTGTTTTGCTTGGAAAAAAGACATTCTGGCAACTCAACAGCTACAAAGTCTGATTTTCAAAAAGGCAGAGGACTCTAATTTGAATTTTCTAAACTAATGTAAATGTCTAATTAAGCATATGGATGGATTTTTATATGTACATTAAGGATATATATCCTTATGTTCATCTTAGATTCTTCTATAATATCCTTATACTACAGCAGGGTTACTTTCTGGATACAGTATGCTATATTAGTTTCAGGATGAAGCATAGTAACGTCAAAACTTTTTAAAGTAGCTGAACATTGTCACTCACCTAAATCCCCCTATCTTTCCAATAAATCTTATTTGTCGGTGAGGTGGCAAGATGGCGCAGGACAAAAAGAAAAAAGAAGAAAGAAAGTGTCTTTGACCTGTCTAAGTACATTGACAAGACTATACGAGTGAAGTTCCAGGGTGGCCAGAAAACCAGCAGGATCCTTAAAGGGTTTGACCCACTGTTCAACCTGGTGCTGGATGGAACCATTGAGTACATGAGAGACCGTGATGACCAGTACAAGCTGACGAAGGACACACGGCAGCTGGGGCTCCTGGTTTGTCCAAGTACCTCGGTGGTTCTTATCTGCCCGCAGGACAGCATAGAAACCATTCCCAACCCCTTTTTGCAGCAGCAAGACGCTTAGCAGGTGGAGAGCGCCCAGACCCTGGGAGCTCCCTTCCAGTATGGACTTGTGTTCGGTGTTGTGGTTTCTGTTTTGTTTCTTTTTCCACATTTTTTATTATGAATAAAGTCATATTTTTCATCCATGTACCCCCTTGTTCAAACTCCCTCCCCCCCTCCAGTCACTCTCTCTTCTCCCCATCAGTTTATCGCCTCCCCAGCAAGGGCAGGAGATCACAAGGTCCCAGGGTGGTTTAGTTTAGCATCCACTAAAGGCAGATCTGCTTTCCTCTCCCCAACATCAAGACTGGGTCAGGTGTTCCTCTGAAGGGAATGGGATCCAAGGTGCCGATCCAAGGTGTTTCAGATTCCAAGCTGTTCAGTGGTTGTGATTTGCAGCTTAGATTTTTTTTTAATAAAATTATTCACTTGAGAAAAAAAATCTTTATTCGACATCATGTTCTTATGCAAAATTATAGCAATAAAGATTAAAATTGTAAATAACTGTGTGAAAAAAAGTAGTAAATGGTCTCCTGATTAAAAATCTAAGCTTATTTTTTTCTTTCTGAAAAATTCAGTTTCATAAAATGGTTAATCCCATTGAACTTGAGACAATATAAGCTGTTTAAACCTTGGCTTTTATTTACTGAGTGACCATATGTAAGCTACTATACTTCTTCCACATAAATATTAAATATGGAGTAGGTCTTTCTATGATGAACCTACATGTAAATCATCAGTAATTAACATGAGTTACTCATAACTAACATTGATAAACATAAGTGATATCACTGAAAATATTTAGTTATTCTTTTAGGAAATAAATGAAGGTAGGGAGTCTACCTCATGGATGGAAGTTAGACCTTAGTTCTAATTTGAAGGGTAAAGAATGGAGAGAGAGAAAGAGAGAGAGAGAGAGAGAGAGAGAGAGAGAGAGAGAGAGAGAGAGAGAGAGAACAAGGAGGCAGAGGAGAAAAGAGACAGAAAAGCACTTTACCCAGTAAACTACATTGCCACTGCTTACTTTCTTTAACATAGTGTGAAAAATGTTTTCTTAGACATTTTCATAGTATGGCTTCCCTGAAGTATGGAATTACATTAGCATTTCTTCATTTTGTTTTGACAAAGTGAAAATAGCAAATTATTCTACAAAGATTCAAGTTACCATGTGATTGCAAAGTAAAAGTTCTAAGAGTAGAAAGGAAATAAATCACAAGTCAAAAGGATTTAATGATATCTAATCATAAATTATTATATTTAGTCATGATTTATATTGTTTTGATTTGTCTAGATCAATGGCAGTCATATTTAGAAAGTTTACCTAGATGTCATTTAGCAAAAACACATGTTGTGGGTTATGATCAATGTTCATTTTATCTACCTCAAATAGCAAACAGCAATTTATTTCTGCATTTAGATAAGCTAAAACATGTTTTGCTGTATTGTATTTTCAATATTTTTCTATTATTTTGCAAGGAAATAGTGATTTACAAAAGGTGACAAGTTGCAGAGTAGGCTTTGCTGAATTTATGCCTTGCAAAATGTTCTCTTGGTAGTAACCAATGACAGAATCACTGTTTATTCTTTCTCATCATTTGCAAGTTAATAAATTGTAGGTCTGGAAATAGAAACACTCCCACTTAAACTTTCCATACTAAAAAATATATCTTTATTACAGAAAAATTTGAGTTAAATAACTTTTGTTACCTTTTCGTTGACTCAGATGAGTAAACTTTTGAATTAGAAATTATCTGTTATCCTCACATTTTCCTGCCCTTGACATGGGAGCATTAAGTAATGACTAATGTAAGGAGATTACAATATTTATGACATGCAGACAAATGTATTCTTTTAAATTTCTCACCTGTGCTTATATGTTTCTGTTTCAAAGTTATTCACATCTTTCTCAACTCCGCAGTATATTTTATTTCTTGAGATGTGGCTTCAGAGTATATTGCAAGCTTGTCTACAATTTTTATATTATCCTGACTCAAGCTCCTAAGTTATTAAATGGCAGACACGACTACCACATCTGGCTTCCATGTATTTTAGAAAACAAATACTGATTAAATAAGTGAATAAATAAATTTAAAATCAAAAAAAAATTTTTCTAGCTATATGAATCTCTTTGGCAAAGAAATTAAGTGAAAAAGACATAGTTTCAGTCTGGACTGTCCCCACAGGCTCATGTTTTGAGCCTTTGGTCCCAGTGCATGGCAGTATTTTGAAACCTATGGAGCCCTTAGAAGGTTGAGCCTGGTTGGCAGCAGTGGGTCACTGGAGGTGAATCTTTGAAGATTAATCCCACCTTTTGGCCTGGCCTGCTTTTTCTGCTTCCTAGTCTGCCAGGATGTGAAGACCCTTACACATAGTCCCACTGCCACAGAACTACTCTTGCTATGACGGCTAGAACATACTTTGAATTTATGAACCCAAATAAATCTTTCCTCTCTTAAAAAAAAAAAATTCTTTTCTCTAATCCTTTCTCTTGCAAGTGCTTAAATTTCAATTACTTTCATTTTTACCTTCAGTGTGTAGTAAGCATATTTTGAAAGACATTGCATTGGCATGTTAGAAACATTGTAGTCATATTTTCATCCTTGAAATAAACCCTTAACTTTTACCTTTGTTTCTTTAACTTACCCCCCACTATGTTCTATACTTTGCTCAGTGATAATTTTGACCTTTCCGGAAATTGCATTATTCAGAGCTTAGAACTGCTACCCATGTAATCAAATTAGTGACCATATCTGTTATCATGAAACCTTCATCCTGCAAATGATGGAAGCAGATGCAGAGATCCACAGCTAAGAAGTGGACCACGCTCCCAGTCCAATTGAAGAGAGGAAGGAGAGACTATATGAGCAAAGGAATCAGGATCATTACAGGGGAACCCACAGCTCACTTGGGCTATTACTGGGAGCTCATTGACTCTGGACTGACAGCTAGAGAACCTGCATGAGAAGCAACTTGGCCCTCTAAATGTAGATGCCAATTTGTAGCTTGGGCCGGTTGTGGGACTTCTGGCAGAAGAAAATGAAGCAGATTTCCTATAAAGGGATACCTTGCTCAGCACTGACACTGGGGGAAGGGGCTTGATTCTACTTCAACATAAAATGCCAGACTATGGACTGCCCAAGGGGCACTTTACTCCTCCTGGGTTGCCTTGACAAGCCTTAATGGGAGGAGTGATGCCTAGTCTTGCTGTAACTTGGTAGGCTTGACTGGCTGATACAAACAGAAGGCCTGTACTTTTCTGAAGAGAATGGGAAAGGAGAGGATGAGTGGATAGTGAGATTGAGGAGAGGGACTAGAAAACACAGAGGGAGAGTAGTAAACTTTGATAAGACTTAAATATTAATTAATCAATTAATCAATAAAATATGTTAAAATTGTTCAGTTTCCTCTATAGCTTTAGTGTATAGATAATGAAGATTTCCTTCATTGAAATCTGTATCCTATGGAACATATGTCAAAGTTCTTATATTTTTCATGTTAACAATTTGGTTCTTACCTCAAGTAATTCCATACTCATCTCTTTTCTCTACATTGAGATCTTTCAAGAGATGCTACAAGTTTTGAAGACATTTTCCTAATGTGCACTTACAACCTTCCTCTCTATTTCCTTTATTTAAAAAAGCAAGTGCTATAATCTGTGGTTACTATAAAAATTATAGTTCTGCCAGCAAAGTAATTTGTGCCTTTAATGACAGGATTCAGGAGGCAGAGGTAAAAACAAGCAAATGTCTGCATCCTCTATCTTTACACAGATATATTCTTTCCTTATTTTTAGTATTTTGAATAGAACAATTTATGTGATTATTTCTCATCACACAGAGTGAAAAAAAATAACATAGGATGTAAGAAAGTCAATAAAATTAAACAGAGTTCAATATTAGTAGAATTAAAGATGCTTTCCATTTTAGCTGTTATAATAAATATAGTTTGTAAGGCTGTTTGAAGGAGAATTCTTCATAATAGCTACCTGTATATGAACCATGAAAGTATGAAAAGACCAATAGTTGGGGCATAATGGAAAGAAGAATAGGAGAGATGACTAGGAGAACACAAGTGATGTGAAGTAGAGAATGTTCCAGTTAAAGTAGAGGAGTGAAGTTCAACAGAGATGGCAAGGAAAGAATAATAGATAAATAACATCAAAATTGTTTGATAAAGCCTTTTTAAACTGGTGAGTAATATTTCATTTTGTAATTGTACCACAATTTATTAATTCATTCTTCAGTTGAGGAACATTTAGATTGTTTCCAGGCTCTAGCTATTATGAATAATGCTACTATGAACACAGTTGAGCTAATACTCTTGGGGTAAGAATGTGCATTCTTTGGGTATATGCACATAGTGGTATTATGTAGCATTAGGGAGACTCCCAGTTTTCTGAGGAACTGCCAGACTACTTTCCAAAGTGGCTGTACAGTTTCCACTCCCACCAGCAATGGAGGAGTGTTCCCCTTGGTCCACATACTCTCCCAGTATAAGCTATAATCTGTGTTTTTGATCTTAGCAATTCTGAGAGGTGTAAGATTATATCTCAGTGTTGTTTTATTATGTATTTCTCTGATGACTAAGGATATTGACCAATTCTTTAAGTATCTTCCAGACTTTTGTAATTCTTCTGTTGAGATATCACTTTTAGCTTTGAACCCCAATTTTTAATTGGATTATTTGGGTTGTGGTCTCTAGTTTCTATATATTTTAGAGATCAGTCCTCTGTCAGATGTAAGGTTGGTGAAAATCTGTTCTGATTCTGTTGGCTGTTGTTTTGTATTATTGACCATGTCCTTTGCCTTCTAGAAGCTTCTCAATTTAAGAAGATTCCATTTATTAATTGTTATTCTTAGTGTCTGGGCTATTGGTGTAGCATTTAGAAGTGGTCACCTTTGCTGCTGCTTTCAAGTGTATTTTCTACTTTCTTTTCCTTCAAGTTCAATGTAGCTGGAATTATGTTGAAGTCTTTGATCCACTTGTATTTGAGTTTTTTGCAGAGTGATTGACATCAATATATTTCTACATACATACATCCAGTTATGCGAGCATCATTTGTTGAAGATAATATCTCTTTCCTTTGTGTATTTTTGGCCTCTTTGTAAAAAAATCAGATGTTCGTAGGTGTGTAGATTAAGACCAGGGTCTTCAGTTTGATTACATTAACCCAAAAAACCTGTTTTTTATGCCAATACCAAGCAGTTTTTACTAATGTAGTTCTAAAGTACACCTTGATGTCAGAGATGATAATGTCTATTGAAGTTTTATTATTGAACATGATTGTTTTGGCAATTCTGTGTTTCTGGTTATTCCATATAATATTGAATATTTTCTTTCATAGTCTATGAAAAATCATGTTGGGATTTTGATGGGGACTGCATTGCATCTGTATATTGCTTTTGGTAAGATTATCATTTTTACTATGTTGATTCTACCTACTCAGGAATATGGGAGATCTTTCCATTTTCTGATATCTTCTTCAATTTCTTTCTTCAATGACTTAAAGTTCTTGACCTATAAACAGGTTTCACTGCTGGCCTAGATTTAGGGAAGAGATCAGTTGGGCCTAGCTTTCAAGGACTGTATCCCAGGGCCAGAGTAGCAGAGATAGGGATTTCTGCCTATGCTGGGTACGATGGCACTCACCTCTTAGGCTGATATGTGCAGAGGATCTTAGTGGTAAGATCTTACAATATTTTTCTCTCTTTGGTATTAACCTATGCATTGACAGTGCCACTCTTTTGGTTTTGCAGTGTAGCCATTCCCACAAAAAGTAATTTTATAACAGTATTCCTGTTTTATGCCTCTTACAATATATTTTCCAAACTTCAATGATATCTTCTGAGCAATAACATTGTGTAGATGTACCACAGTTTGTTAATCCATTCTTCAGTTGAGGGACATCTAGATTGTTTCCAGGTTCTTGCAATTACAAATGATGCTGCTATGAACATAGTTGAGCTAATGCCTTTGGAGTGTGAATGTGCATCTTTAGGGTATATGCTCAGTAGAGATATTGTTGGTTCATTTGGGAGATTGATTCCTAGTTTTCTGAGAAACTGCCATACTGCATTCTGGAGTAGCTGAACAAGCTTACACTCCCACCAAGAAAGGAGGAGTGTTCCCTTTGCTCCACAACTTCACCAGCATAGGCTGTCATCTGTGTTTTTTATATTGGTCAATCTAACAAGTGTAAGGTGGTATCTCAAAGTTGTTTTAATTTGCATTTCTCTGATGGCTAAAGATGATGAGCACTTTTTGAAGTGCCTTTCACCCATTTGTAATTCCTCTGACAATTCTCTTTTTAGTTCTGAACCCCACTTATAATTGGGTTATTCAGGACTTTGGCCTCTAGTTTCTTGTGTTCTCTATATGTTTTAGAAACCAGTCCTCAGTCACTTTTAGAGTTGGTGAAAATCATTTTGTCTTATTGACTGTGTCTTAGGCTTTAAAGAAGCTTCTAGAGGTTCCAACTATTGATTGATGTTATTAGTGTCTGTGCTACAGGTATTATATTTAGGAAGTTGTCACATTTGCCAATGCATTGGAAGGTATTTCCCACTTTATTTTCCATCAAGTTCAGTGTGGCTGGGTTTATGTTGAGGTCTTTGTTCCACATGAATTTGAGTTTTGTGCAGGGTGGCAGACTTGGATCAATTTGTGTTTTTCTACACACTACCATCCATCTATTTCAACACCATTTGTTAAAGATATTATCATTTTTCCACTGAGTATTTTGGGCCTCTTTGTCAAAGATGAGGTATTCCTAGGTTTTTGAATTAATGTCAGGATTCAATCAATTCCATTGATCCACATCTGTTTTTATGCCAGTACCAGGCTGTTTTTATTATTGTAGCTATATAGTATCACTTGAAGTCAGGGATGGTGGTGCTTTCTGAGGTTCTTTTGTTGAGCAAAATTTTTTTGGCAATCCTCGCTCAATTGTTATTCCAAATGAAATTGAGTATTGTTCTTTCAAGATCTATAAAAGATTGTGTTGGGATTTTGATGGGAAGTGCATTGAATCTATAGATTGCTTTTGGTAGAATTGTCATTTTCACTATGTTGATCCTATCTATCCATAAACATAGGAGATCTGTTCATTTTCTTATATCCTCTTTAATTTTTTTCTTCAGTGACTTAAAATTTTTATCAAATAAATCTGTTACTTCTTTGCTTATTGTTCCTCAATGTAGTTAATGCTATTTGCAGCTATTACAAAGGGTGATGTTTCCTTTTTTTCTTTTTCAGCCCTTTTATCTTTAGTGTAGGAGGGCTACTGATTTCTTTGAGTTAAACTTGTATCCTGCTACATTGCTGAAGGTGTTTATCAGTTGTAGGATTTCCCTGGTAGAATTTTGCAGATCACTTTTGTATATAATTATACCATCTTCAAATAGCAATCGTTTCACTTCTTCTTTTCCAAAATGGCTACATTCGCAATTCCTCTGCTGAGAATTCCCTTTTTAGACCTGAAACCCATTTTTTGATTGGGTTATTCAAGGTTTTGGGCTCTAGATTCTTGAGCTCTTTATATATCTTAGAGATCAGTCCTCTATCACTTGTAGGGTTGGTGAAAATCCTTTCCCATTCTGTAGGCTGTCATTTTGTCCTATAGACAGTGTCTTTGGCTTTACAGAAGCTCCTTAGCTTCAGGAGATCCCACTTTTTGATTGTTGGTCTTAGTGTCTGTGCCACTGGTGTTATATTTAGGAAGTGGTTGCCTGTGCCAATTCGTAGGAGTGTATTTCCCACTTTCTTTTCTATCAAGTTCAAAGTGGCTAGGTTTATGTTGAGGTCTTTGATCCACTTGGATTTGAGTTTTGTGCACGTTGACAGGCTGGGATCTATTTGCATTTTTCTACACACTTCCATCCAGCTATACCAACACCATTTGTTAAATATACTATCTTTTTTCTATTGAATGTTTTGGGCCTCTTTGTCAAAGATCAGGTGTTCATAGGTTTTTGGGTTAATGTCTGGATCCTCAGTTCTGAAATAAAAGTCTTACTTGAATTTAATGAAAATGAATCCACAGCGTACTCAAACTTGTTGGACACAATGAAAGAAGTCTTCAGAGGAAAATTCATAGCTGTAGATGCCTACATGAAAAACCTAGAGAAATCCTGCACTAGAGAACTAACAGCTCAGCTGAAAGCCTTAGAACAATTAGAAACAAACTTACCTAGAAGGAGTAGATGGCTAGAAATAATCAAACTTAGAGCTGAAATCAATACAATTTTTTTAAAAAAAAAAAATGAACAATACAAAGAATTAATGAATCTAAGATTTGGTTCTTTGAGAAAGTTACCAAGATAGATAAGCGCTTAGCCAAACTAATCAAAAAACAGAGAGAGAGCATTCAAATCAACAAAATCAGAAATGAAAAGGGGGACATAACAACACACCCCAGAAAATACAGAGAATCATCAGATCATATTTTGAAAATCTGTATTTCACAAAAATGGAAAACCTAGAAGAAATGGACAGCTTTCTGGACAGGTTCCACCTACCAAAATTAAATGAAGATCAGATTAATTACCTAAATAGGCCTATTACCCTTAAGGAAATTGAAGCTGTCATTAAAAGCCTCCCCAAAAATAAAAGCTCTGGTCCACATGGTTTCAGTGCCAAATTCTATCAGACATTCAAAGAAGAATTACTACCGTTACTCCTCAAACTATTTCACACAGTAGAAACTGAAGGAATATTGCCAATTTCCTTTTGTGAGGCCACAATTACACTTATTCCCAAGCCACTCAAAGACACAAAAAAGAAGGAGAGTTACTGACTGATTTTCCTCATGAATATTTATGTGAAAATTCTCAACAAAATTTTGGCAAACCATATAAAACAATGTATAAATAATAAATATAAATATCATTCACTACGACCAAGTAGGTTTCATCCCAGAAATGCATGGATGGTTTAACATAGGAAAAACTGTAAATGTTATCCATCATATAAACAAACTAAGGGAACAAAGCCAGATGATCATATCCCTAGATGCTGAAAAAGCCTTTGACAAAATCCAACACTACTTTATGATTAAAGCCCTGGAGAGATCAGGAATACAGGGAGAATACCTAAATATAACAAAGGCAATTTACAAGAAGTGACAGCCAGTATCAAACTTAATGGAGTAAAACTCAAAACAATCCCATTAAAATCGGGAACTAGACAAGGATGTCCTCTCTCCCCTTATCTATTCAATATAGTTCCCGAAGTTTTAGCTAAAGCAATAAGGGAACGAAAAGAGATTAAGGGGATACAAATTGGAAAAGAAGAAGTGAAACTATCTCTATTTGCAAATGATATGATTGTATACATAAGTGACCCACAAAATTCTTCCAAGGAACTGCTACAGCTGATAAACACCTTCAGCAATGTAGCAGAATACAAGATTAGCTCAAAGAAATCAGTAGCCCTTCTATACACTAAAGATAGAAGAGCTGAAAAAGAAATAAGGGAAACATTATCCTTCATAATAGCTGCAAATAGTATTAAATACCTTGGAGTAACTATAACCAAAGAAGTAACAGACCTGTTTTTAAATATCTATTAAATCAATGTGTATCATAACCTCTGTTAGACTCTTTGTTTCTCTGTTGAGTCTCTGTCTGGAAGACCTATTAAAGGGTTAAAATCCTGTATTCAAGTCTCTCACTATTAGGGTGTGAAAATTGATGTGTGATTTGAGCTTTAGTACTGTTTCTTTTATATAGATATGTGCCCTTATATAAGAGGAATAAGTATTCAAGATTGAAATCTCATCTTGATCGATTTTTCCTGAGATGAATAGCTAGTTTCCATCTTACTCTCTTTTTTTATTGATTTCCGTTTGAAGTGTACTTTGTTAGATATTAGGATGGCAACACCAGCTTGTTTCTTAGGGCCTCTTATAGTAGGATCAGAATATGTTCTTGGTGCCTATACTGACATCTTGGAGCCCATTCATTACAGAGGAACACCTAACCCAGCCTTAATAGTGGAACCCAGGTCTCAGACCTATATTAACTAGATATGCCAGACTGAACTGTTCCACCGGGGGACACTTTCCCCTTTTTGGGAAATAATAGGAGGATTCTGAGAGAATACTTGGAGGGATTGTTAAGAGGAAATGGAAGGGGACTAGTGCTAAGTGTGTAAAAAAATGTTTTAAAATAAATAACAAAATATCTCAACCCTAAACACAGAACTACAGTCAACTGATGAATGCTGGGAGGAGAATAAGTATATCACAAGAATGTTGTGTTCCTTTTATGGTTTTTCTATGCAGAGTGGTCCACTTTGTTTCGATAGACACAACTACAACATAAATAGACTTGGTAGGTATATTAATATGTTTTTGTGCATATCCAATACTCACAAGCATGTGTGAACATGTGCATAGGTGCACATGTGTGCATGCACAGACACACAGACACACACACACAGACACACACACACACACACACACAGAGAGAGAGAGAGAGAGAGAGAGAGAGAGAGAGAGAGAGAGAGAGAGAGAGAGAGAAAGATAAGGACTCATAATAATCGTTGAAGAGATGAGAGAAGACTGTCAACTTTCAGGGTAGCCAATTGACAGTCTTGGGAATGTCTCAAGTGAAGCGCTTACAGGATGACAAAGTGATACTTTTATTTAAAACTAGATTTTTAAAAAGAGGATAGATTTTATCAATTAAAAAATAAAGGAGAAAATATGGATGCTATGTAAATTATACTTAGAGATCTGAAAAAACTATTCTCAGTACTTGGAAAGTAACAGTATGAAGTATTACTATGTCAAATTTACCACAGTAAAAGTCTGATTCTAATTGGTACTACCTAAGGATGCACATTCACACTACAAAGGCATTACCTCAACTATGTTCATTGCAGCATTATTTGTAATAGCAAGAACCTGGAAACAACCTAGATGTCCCTCAACTGGAGAATGGATTAACAAACTGTGGTACATCTATACAATGGAGTACTACTCAGCAATAAGAAAAAATGATATCCTAAAACTTGCAGGCAAATGGATGGATTTGGAGAACATCCCCCTGAGCAAGGTCTTACAAACCCAGAAAGATAAGCATGGGATGCACTCACTCATTAGTATACTTTAAACAAACAACAAAGCACACCCAAGCTGCAAACCCCAACCTCTTAACAACTTGGGATCTGAACCACCTTGAACTGGCACCTTGGAGCCCATTTCCTGCAGAGGAACACCTGACTCAGTCTTGATGTTGGGGTGAGGAAAGTGGATCTGCCTGTAGTGGATGCTGAACTAAGGCACCTTGGGACCTTGTGACCTCCTGCCCTTAATGGGGAGGAGATGAGGAGATGGGGAGAAGTAAGAATGACTGAGAGGAGCAGAAGGGGGAAGGAAGTTTGAACAAGGGGTTATGTGGATTAAAAAAATGAGATTTTATTCAAAAATAAAAAAGTGCAGTGTCTTGATTTATACACAGCAAAAGAAAAATTATTTTATCAATGACCTCCACCTAAAATCATTTTTTGTGCCCCTTACCACCCAAGTCTCTAATCAGATTAGGACTTTAGCAATTAAATTAGGGAATAATTTCCAGAGGTATCTAAAAGTATGAATGCCTTAATCATATTCTTAGTCTTGCCAGGTAACGGTCTTAACTGATTATGCCAGATTGAGTTGACTCTCCCTTGGAGTCCTTTCCCTCTCTTAGGAATGGATGGGACAATGAGGTGGGGGGGGAGCACTTGAGGGAGGATTGGGAAGAGAGAAGGGAGGGGGAAGAGTAGTGGCTATTTTTAAACATATTATTTTAAAGTCAAGAAAATAAGCCACATCAGACACATGGTAGAAAAGAAAGCAGTACCTTCTTAGAATTTAAGGTACTATGGCTGAGATTAAGTTATACAAATTATTGCTGAAAAGAGGCTCATTTTTCTAGCTCAGGTTTTTACAATATTTTACACAGTTCTATCTGTAAAGAGGCTCAGCATGATTGGCATTACTTAATTTCACAGTTAAGGATCAAGCTACATTTTCCAATACTATCATTTATTAAATTGAAAATCATTAAGAATTAAAATTTTAATATATGTATTTTTAAAAAAGTGATAATATTTTATAGTAAATGCTTAATGATTATGTTAGTGTAGTTCTTCACTCTCTTTTTTGTTCAGTAATATCCCATTAATACATCCTTAGTGTTAAAGCCTTTCAACACACCATCTTCTCATGTTATTATTCTGAAAATTATTGTAGCATCACCATTTTCCTTTATTATTTAGTAATTTGAAGCAAAACTATTTGCAATATTTGTATGGTTATGACATTGAAATACCTATTGAGCTTTGCATTTTTATGCTTGAAATATCCATAGCCTCAGGACAAAGGTAGAAATGCTTACCTTGCCAGAAAATCCTTTATGACCTCTAGCAAACTTTAGTACAACTTTTATTGTATGTTCTTTTAGTCCTAAGGGGTGAAAATATTTTTGCTTCTCCTAGCATGATTTTTATTTGTGTTTATTTTTTAAGACTCTTCACTACATGCTGAAATAGTTTTCTACTAAATTTATTATTTTTAAAAAAATTGAGGTGTTGCACTGAGATATAGCTTTTTGGAGAATATGTGTGTGTATGTGTGTTTGTGTGTGTGTATTTTTGTGTGTTTACATAAAACTATCCTAAATAAATATGATTATAATTTATATATGTTCACAATTCCCTAAAGTGATTTATGTAGTTATGTGTAAAACACAATACTAGCAGTAACACACATTTCTTTTCTTATCTAGTCTTAATTCTTCAACTAAATTAACAGATTTTTTCATTCCCAATCATTGATATTTTATGCCGGAAAATTCTAATATTCTTCATTTAGTATACTAATACAGTTTGTTTGTTGTTGTTGCAGAAGAAAAATTTAATAAGAATAGGACAGTACAAATCTGTGTTATGTAGGTCAGATGACAATGTAAGAAAATGTGTTTGATGAAAACAAAAATAAATAAACATATCAAGCACAGTGTCTTTTGGTTTTTTTTAAAATATTGTATGTGTTAATTTATAAACAAGCAATATAGCAGTATTAGGAGGTAGAACCTCTCCAGCATCTTCCAGATCTTCTGGAAGGTGGCTGGAAGATGAAGTCAGATACAAAAGAATAAGGTTAGTGTTCTCCTAAAGTAAGGCACAAAGTGTTTCTTTTTCTTGGATTTTTTTATTATGAATAAAGTCATAATTTTTATCAGTGTATCCCCTTGTTCAAACTCACTTCTCCCTCTCACCCCTCCAAGTCACTCTTTCTTCTCCCCATCACTTTATCTCCTCCCCAGCAAGAGCAGGATGTCTCAAGGTCCCAAGCTGGCTTAGTTCAGCATCCACTGCAGGCAGATCCACTTTCCTCTCCCCAACATCAAGACTGGGTCAGGTGTTCCTCTGGAGGGAATGGGCACTAAGGAGCCGGTCCGAGTTATTTCAGATCCCAAGCTGTTCAGTGGTAGTGGTTTGCAGCTTTCACATGCTTTGCTATTTGTTTAAAGTCCACTAATGAGTGAGTACATCCTCTGCCTTTCTTTCTGGGATTGTGATACTTCCCTCAGGGGAATATTCTCCAGGTCTATCTATTTGCCTGCGAATTTTAGAATATCATTTTTTTCTTACTGCTGAGTGGTACTCCATTGTGTAGATGTAGTGTAGTTTGCTAATCCATTTTTCAGTTGAGGGGCATAGAGGTTGTTTCTAGGTTATTGTTATGACAAATAATGCTGCTATAAACATAGTTGAGCTAATGCCTTTGGAGTGTGAATGTGCGTCTTTAGGGTATATACCCAGTAGTGGTATTGCTGGATCATTGGGGAGATTAATTCCCAGTTTTCTGTGAGACCGCCATAAAGCATTCCAGAGTGGCTGAACAAACTTACAGTCCCACCAACAATGGAGGAATATTTCTCTTCCTTTGCAACCTCTCCAGCATAGGCTGTCATCTGTGTCTTTTATCTTAGCCATTCTGAGAGGTGTAATGTAGTTTCTCAAAGTTGTTTTCATTTGTATTTCTCTGATGGCTAAAGATGTCAAGCACTTTCTCAAGTGTCTTTCAGCCATTTGTAATTCTTCTGACAATTTTCTTTTTAATTCTGAACTCAATTTTTTGATTGGGTTATTCAAGGTCACACAGTGTTTCTGTACTGCTTAAAAAATGCAGGATGTGGGAAGACAATAGATGTGTTATTCCCTTTATTCATCTTTTTTTGAACTTGGAGAAAATCACCCTTGTAATTGTGATTCCACTCTCCTCCTACTTCTCTTTGATATACTACCTAATTCCTACTTACACCTTTCTTCCTAACTTCTATTCCTTAGATTTCGATGTCTTTCTTCCTTCCCTCAATCCCATCTTCTTTTCTTGAATGTTTCCTATTTCTTCTCCAGACCCCAGGCAGAAACTGTTTTTGATTGCAGTGGCCCTGTTGTATCTACACATCTCATCACAGTCAGTCTTCTTTGTCTCATGACTGCAATGTGGTGACAAAAATGATCCATGGGAGCTAAGTTTTATGTTGTCACTTGTTCTTTACACTTCAGTCCCCACTTTAACTGTTATTCACTGTGGAAAGTAGATTTCTCTGATCAAGAGAATCCACAACATTGGTTTCTCTATAAGGTATCTATATAATGGAGGCTATCTTCAGAATTGAGGACTTACTATCTAGTTGTGGTGAACATCTGAAGCAATCAAATCAGCACCCTAAATGTTGCTAGCCAACATTATTGGGAAGCAGTTACTTGACTCTTAGAATTTATTTAAGAACCTGTGTTGTAGAAAGTTTCCCCGGACCGTTTTGGGTCCGGAGGTTTGCGACCTGGCGCGCGTGCAGCGCCGGCGGTTTGGAACCTGGTTCGCGCACCCACGGCTTTTGTCTTTTAAAGAAATGAAATCACACGCTTATATCTTTTACACTGTGTTTTCAGAAGCACTATTAACCACATGTCCATTCAAGGTACTTTATGAAAACATTTGCTTTTGAGATATCTTATAATATAATATGTTAGTATATGACTTTTGAATATATCATTAGTTTTTGTTGACTTTCTCACGTTCTGTGACCATGACCTTTCATAGGTCCTTTAGGGATAATTGTCCTCTATTTACACTCACTACTACTGAAACATAGGTTCTTGGTTCTTAAAAAATATTTTCTATATGGTAAATTTTAATATATAATGTAAAATTTTTATATATTCTATAATTATGTATTGAGCAATTTACAGCATAAAATATAGCTCTTTAATGGAAAATACTTACTTTGACCTTTTATGAGAAAGAAACAGTGAACAGATATGGTTGTGTATCATGGATGAACACTAAAATATGATTTTAAAAACTATGTAAAGAACATATTTTAGGTTGATGTCTTCATATTTATAATCACTGCATATCATAATTATGATAACTCAAAATATAGGAATAATATGTAAATCTTAAAATATATATTATATTAATGTGTGTGGATATTTGACTTTCATGTATGTCTATGAACCCTGTGTATATAAAGTGCCCACAGATGTCAGAAATGATTATTAGATACCCTAGAACTGAAGTTACAGATAGCTGTGGTCTACAGTAACATGCTTAGAATTGAACCCATAACCTATTAAAAGTCAGTGCTTTTAAATACTATTTTATTTCTTCAAACTCAATACACAGTTTTGGACATGTATTTTACACTCAACATACTCAATACCTTCATTTTGTACTCTGGAGAAGAGATGGTTGAGTGAGAGGAGCAACAAAGAGGGAGGGAAAAAAAGAGATGGAGATCTTAAGAGAGGAAGGCAATGTGGGGTTGGAAAGAGATCGGGTGTGAGGGAGACCTCTAAGAATTCACAGGATATCCCTGCCTAGGTCTCCATCCAACATTGGAAGGGTTCCTATATAGATCTTCCCCTATAATCAAATGAATACCCACCTTAAGTGTCATCACAGAACTTATATCCAACAATAAATAGAGGTGGAGACAGAGATCAATGGTGGAGTACATGGCAGAGCTCCTGATCCAGTCGAGAGTAGGGGAGGAGAGTCTTTATGAGCAAGGGGATAGAGATAACAAGGAAAATTCCCACAGTGATGGCTGGCTGGATCTCACTGAATTAAGAACAGCCACTGGGGAATCATCAGGAAAAGCACTTGACCTTCCATGGTTAGGCAACTATCAATTGACATGCGCAGTATTTGGAGTCTCTAGGGGTGAGATAAAACTGTGTTTCTGTGCTTGGGCTGGCACCTCGAAGCCCATTTCCTTCAGAGGAACACTTAAGCAATTCTTGATAGTAGGATGAAGAAATCGGACTTGTCTGGAGTGGATGTGCCATGCTGAGCTTACCCACCTTCGGACTTCTTGCCCTTTTTCGGGGAGGCGATGGAGGGATGGGGAGGAGTATACAGAAGGATGACTAGGGAGGATTGGGAGAAGGGAAGATAGGGGTGCAAGGGGATACATGGATAAAAAAGACTTTATAGATAAAAAATTTAAAAAAAAAAGAAAGAAAAATATACTCTAATGCTATGACTATTATCCAAACTATCATGTATTTTAATATCACTTTACAAAAAATGAATTAAAACTTATAGGACTATTCTGAAAAAAAGAAGAAAATTAACATAAAAGAATTACAGACATTTCCTTCACCCCAAAGCATTTGTTATTTCTTAGCCTTATTTGTTGATACCAAGGTGTTAATATGTGAAGTAAAAGTTCAAAACTTCTAAGCCTTTCTTCTTAAATTATAATAAATGAAGAAACAAAAAGTGAAAAAAATTAAAATAAAAAGACAATTCAGTCCCAGAAACCCAGCTACCTTAAATTCCTTTAATCTTAATGATGGGAGAAGTGTTCACCAGTGTTCATGTGCATCACAGATGAAAGAAAGCTTTGACAATAACCTAAGTTTAGATTAAGATGTTTTGGGTAATAGCTTTGAAGTTAAAAAGCCAAGGAAACAATCTAACATTTAGAAAGGCACATAGTTGAGTGAGGGACCCATTAAAGTCAGGGATCAAGAACATAGCAGCCCTGTTATTATTAGCTGGTGGGTCTTTCTTGCTAGGATGGCTTGGTAACAAAAGGTAATTAATTCCTTGTATCTATTTCTGCCTTCAGCTTCCTGATACAGAAAACTGTTGATGAGTGGGTATGCACACCAAAGATTTCAATTAGAGATGACTAATTGTTTTTTATAAGTAAAAGTTTAGATTTTAATTCTTCTAAGATTTCTTGTGAGATTACCTTTTAATATAAATAATAAAATGATTGGTTCTTTCTTTGTAACTGTAAAATGCAGCCTGCCAACAAAGGAACTGGCTGAGTAAAACACCTTACTTGCTTACAATCTGTTAACTTGTAACAAGTTGCTTGGATATGAATGTATTTGGATTCTTACAAAAACTTGTTTTTCACCTGTATAAGGTAAAATGTTAAGTCAAATAAGAAAAATTAAAAACATGCTTTTTTAACCTGTATTCATCATAATCATTTACTTAAAAATAATTGTAATTTTTATATTGCTTGAAATATTCTACTGGGGTATATAAGCTGTAAGGGAAAAAATACAACATAAGAGAAAGAAATTACCAGCAAAGATGTAAAAGTAAAGTTAGAAGGAAGAGATCAAGATAGACAGAAGGGAAATGGCAGAAGAATAGAGTAGAGTGAGCAACAGAAAGAATACTAAAACAAGGAAGTAGCCCTTGATCCTCAGGAAAAAAAAATCTCAAGAAGTTTTTTTAAACAAGATGACATTGTCAACCTACCTAATTTTATAACACTTTTATATGTTTATTTATCCATTTAAATACAAAAGTTATCTATTTTAGAAACTCAGAAAGAATGATCATAGTAATGATAGTTTTATGAAATCACATGTAATTGGTAAGATAAATAATATTACATGAGCACATATTAGTATACAGTATGGTTTGTGTTGAACAATTTCTCAAATAATAAAATTTTGAAAATATTAAATTCTGTAGTACAGAATATTACTGTACTTGGAGACAAGGTATTCATTGATACAACGAAGTTAAAAGGAATGTTAGAATGAATGGAGTTCAGTATGACCTTATACTTATAAAAAAAAAGGTAAGGACCAACCTTACCTAAGGACCAAATATAAAGACTGCAGGTCTATGCAAACACAGAGTTGACAAGCAAACAACCACACAAAAAACCGGTATCAATGTGCTATTCAACATTTAGTGTTTGCACTTTGGCTGTGGAATTCTAGCTCTAATAACTGTGAGGTATATGTTCATTTAGAATAAACACATAATGTGATATCCCAGTTTGATAGAAGAGGCTCAGTCTGTACTATTTATAGTTTCTGATAAATATAAGTGCAAACTAATAATTCATGAACTCCAATACAACTATATATATATTCTCAAACCACCCAGTTAAGTCTCCTTATTTTATTTTTCAGAAGAGTTTTGAATATACTCTGCAAACCCTGTACCAAAGATCCCAAGTCTTGCCTCTCATGGTTTATTTGTGTTTATGGTTGTTCCATCACTTCATTCTAATTCTTTTGAATTTTTTTATGAATAAAGTCAGATTTTTATCCATATATCCACTTTTGAATTTTAATAAGTAGTAATAAGAAATCAAGTAACATTGTTAACACTTTCCTGAAAAATATTGTATAATGTCTCATCTTTATTGATTAAAATTTTGCTTTTATACATGCTTTGAAACTCAATCCAATAAAGTTTTCTTAGTCTGTTATACAGTATTCCCTTACTATCTTTTTCCAAGACAAGAATCCTCATTTCCTTTAGATGAATTTTTTCCAGCAGTACTTTTATGATTTATAAACTAAAAATGGCATTTATCAGAAGATACAGCAAAGTGACTTCTAGGTTTATAACTAAAGGCAACAAAATCACTCATTGAACTGTTTATTTCTGTACAGCCAAGTAATATAAATAAGCTATTTTTTTTCCAGCAGCTGAATAGATAAAAGAAAGAGGTAAACACACACACACACACACACACACACACACACACACACACACAAATGCCTTACCAATGATCAAATTTTGTCATATATAACTCTATAGTTTTTAAATTATTACATTCAGACTTGTTTCATTGGAAATGTCTTATACCTTATAACATGGACAGTATATGAATCTACTAATTTGACTTTTCCCACATCAATACCTGTTAATAAAGTTATCAGGAGCAGTATTTACATATCTTTTAGGATATCCTTCCTCTCCTCTAGAGCATAGGCATTTGATACCTGCTGTAATTTATTTTATAAATAACTGGAACATCTTTTGTCTCCATAAGACTTTAGTGTATCAGAGAATACATAAGAAAATTACTTCAGAGGGCTTTTCCTCAAGTTAATAAGAATTCTCACTATACAGCACATATCAAGTTGTTCCTTTAAGGGTAAAGTTTATAAACTATTGTGTTGGAGCCATGATAGAATCTAAAAGTGTCTAAATTGCTCAATTTATGGCTTGAGATCTGAGACACAGCACGTGCTACACTTGTATGTTGGATGCTGCCCACTTCTGTTGTTCTTTGACTAACTTTATATCCTCAGTAGGCACAGAACATGAGTCTCGGTTCTGTCCACAATGACCGGAATGTTGTTCTCTCTATCTCATATGTACTAGACTATCTCATTTTGACACATTAATTGTACCTATCACAGACTTTAATAAATGTTTTATAAGATTTTGCTAACACAGTCCTTCTTGTACACAGTCTCTATTTTTTCTTGATAGAGTTTTTAAATATTAAATAACCAGTTTGCTCAATATCATTAATTGTTCACTTAGTACAGATGTCAGTGTACATATTTATAAAATATAATGAATACTATCTGGTGAATAATATCTAATGATATCTAAGCTAAAAAATACAGGAAAAATTCCATTTAATTTCTTTAAAAAGTTCAAATCATATATATGTATGTGAAATATTATATATTGTATTTTATATAATACTTTAGTCTAAACACTTAGTTTATAAGATAGTATAGCCAAATATTTACTTAAAATAAACACACAACAGTATAAAAATTCTAACATAACTTGAAACTTTATTTTCTGCTGCATTCAATAATTTAACCAAAATACCTCCTCAAGATGTTTTTTATCATAATATGAGATTTTATTTGCATTTTGAAGCCCATCACAAGCTGTGAACATTCGAAGATGGTTTACCATATTAATTAATGACTTTCTTCTTCTCAAGGCACTTTAGTACAAAAGTCATACTTAAACATACTTTCTTATATACTTCAATTTCATTAAACTAGCTTTTTCTTGGGAAGCCACAGAAAACAGAAGAAGGTCATACTTTTTAAAATAAAGGTGTACAAGTTATGTTGAACATACAAATCTAACAATTAGATAATTACAGAAAACATTTTTCAATTTTTTAATTGAAAGAATTATTCTGTAAGTGAAGTATATAGCTAAGTACTTTATTGTAGATATAGATTTGGCATCAATTTTAATGAAAAATTTATAGAAGCATTACACAAAAAATTAACTTCTGCTGAGTATTTCGTGCCCCAAAGTAAATAAAACAATTTTAAGCCCTGTAAAGGCTGTATTACATGGTGACTAACAATTACTGCTATGAAATTTATGGTGAGTGTAATGGTCAAAATATTTAACCCAAGGTATGGTAAACTTTGGGGGTTTGTTTTGGCTTTAATTTGGGTATTGAATCACTTATGGAGCATAAAATATTTCTGTAATCAGGTGCTATTGGATTTTTCACTGCTTTATTACTGAAGTTTATTGTTCAATCAAAAAAGCATATATTTTAGTGCCTGTGTTGACAGGAAGTAATTCCAAATCCTTCATGCTGAAATCCCTCTTCCTATTTCTTCTGCTGCTCTCTGAAAAAGAAAAAAAAAAAACCTACTCAGCAGCTTTTGTACTTTTCCAATTCATTTTCACACTTTACATTGTATAATGCATGACATTATTAAATACACTTGTAGAAAATTTGATTATTTCAAATACAGCATAAAATCAATTTAAAATATAGACATTGCAGTTTTGTACCTGCTGTCCCTTTTGAAGACTACTTCTTTTGTTTAGTGGTTAGAAAAGTAAAAGTTTAGTTTAACATAAACTAAAGTGGCTCTAACGCTTTTTTATTATACTGAATAAATTTTGAACAATTTGAAACATGAAGATGGACATTTAAACTTATTTCTGTTTAGATGCAGAAAGTGTTGGGGCTATGTATCTATGTGTGCTGCACAGAAGCCAGAAAAGTTCTATTGTACCATCTGAAAGCTAATCTGTTAGCACTTTATCTCTCACTGAAAGTGCCAGACAGGTGCATCCAGCATTTAGCAAGAGCCATGAACCCCAGTGTCTCTGGTCACACCCAGCTCAAGGAGGTTTCTGGGTCTGAACTCATGTTCTCTTCCTTGTTCTACTGAACCATCTCTCCAACCCTTAGCTAAGGTATCTTTAAACAGCAACAGCAAAAGTTTATTCTTCAAGAAATAGTTAAAATTACTCTTATTTTGTATGCTAAGATTTTAAGAAATTATTAGACTATATAGCAAATTCAGTTTCTTTTAATCTTCCTAGTATTAAACACTGATGTGTGTATTGTCTCTCACCACATTAGTAATAATAAAATATGAGCAGCTTGTATTGCTTTCTTTTACTTTTTTTTCTTTTTCTCTTGATCACTTGTCTATGAAAAAAAGTGGGCAAAGAAATCACCCACTGATCATGATGTAGGTTGAAATTATGTGTTTATGTCCAATAGCAAGAAGTTGGATAGTCAGACTGGAGCATACATGTTTTAGACTGTAATGTTTCCTTGGTTAATTGCTCTTTTGATTGAGCTTGAATAGAAAGAAATATCTTTCTCCCTCTAATCTGATCAACCTTTTTTCCCCCCACAAACCTCTATTAATGAACAAAGGCCAAAATTAAAAGTACAAATAAAAGATATTATTATTAAAGGTTTAAAGGTTTATTGGACACAGAGGTGGATGTATCAATAATTTTAACATAGTCATGGCATTCAAATTGGCCCCTTTAGGAGACAAATGTTCAGTTTTTGGTAATTGGGTCTTTATTCAACATAAAACAGGGCACAAAATGGCTTAAGTGTATAGGAACAGAAGGAGAGAGAGGAATATTAAAGCCATATTAATATTGCTATTAATATTAGTAGTTAACATTGCTATAAATTTATGGGGATGAGATTTACTACAATGGAATTCACAGATTAACATTTCTCGAAACACAGAAATACATCATAAATTAACACATATTACTGGGAAAAATATTAGAAGGTATTATAAGAAACAGTCACCAACTATCCAGCCTGTACTGAAACAAGGCAAAACAGCTGTTGATTTTTCTTATTTTTTCCTTTTATTATTATTATTATTATTATTATTATTATTATTATTAACAAAGAAGTCACACTTTCTAACCTTGTATATTCTTATTCAAGGTCTCTTCCCCCTCCCACCACATCAGGTCATTCTTTCTTCTCCACAAATCCCGATCCCATCCCTGGGCAGGCAGCAGGCCGTCCCATGGTCCCACTGCCCCAATATTGCTTAGTTCAGCCTCCACTCCTGGGAGATCCAGTTTTCTCCCTGCTCCCTCAAGAGTGAGTAGGTTGTTCCTCTAGAGGGAGTGGGATCCAAGGCGTCAGTCCAGGATGTTTCTGATCCCAAGCTGTTCTGTGGTTATGGTTTGAAGCTTGGGCATGTTTTGCTTTTTTCTTGTTTGTTTGTTTGTTTGTTTGTTTAGAGCCCACTAATGAGTGAGTACATCCCCTGCTTATCTTTCTGAGTTTGTGATACCTCGCTCAGGAGGATATTCTCCAAGTCCATCCATCTGCCTGCAAATTTTAGGATATCATTTTTTCTTACTGCTAAGTAGGACTCCATTGTGTAGATGTGCCACAGTTTGTTAATCCATTCTTCAGTTGAGGGACATCTAGGTAGTTTCCAGGTTCTTGCTATTACAAATAATGCTACTATGAAAATAGTTGAGCTAATGCCTTTGGAGAATGACTGTGCATCTTTAGGGTATACACCCAGAAGTGGTATTTCTGGGTCGTTGGGGAGATTGATTCTCAATTTTCTGAGAAACCGCCATACTGCTTTCCAAAGTGGCTGAACAAGCTTGCACTCCCACCAACAATGGAGTAGTGTTCCCCTTGTTCTGCATCCTCTCCAGCATAGGCTGTCCTCTGTGTCTTTTGTCTTTGCCAATTTAACAGATGTCAGAGGTATCTCAAAGTTGTTTTGATTTGCATTTCTCTGATGGCTAAAGATGATGAGCACTTTCTCAGGTACCTTTCAGCCATTGGTAATTCTTCTGCTGAGAATTCCCTTTTTAGATCTGAAGCCCATTTTTTGATTGGGTTATTCAGAGTTTTGGGCTCTAGATTCTTGAGTTCTTTATATATCTTTGAGATCAGTCCTCTATCACTTGTAGGGTTGGTGAAAATCTTTTCCCATTCTGTAGGCTGTCGTTTTGTCCTATTTATACTGTCCTTGGCTTTACAGAAGCTTCTTAGCTTCCAGAGATCCCACTAATTGATTGCTGTTCTTAGTGTCTATGCCACTGGTGTTATATTAAGGAAGTGGTCGCCTGTGCCAATTTGTAGAAGTGTATTTCCCACTTTCTTTTCTATCAAGTTTAAAGTGGCTGGGTTTATGTTGAGGTCTTTGATCCACTTGGATTTGAGTTTTGTGCAGGGTGACAGGCTCGGATCTATTTGCATTTTCCTACACACTTCCATCCACCTATGCCAACACCATTTGTTAAATATACTATCTTTTTCCATTGAATATTTTGGGCCTCTTTGTCAAAGATCAGGTGTTCATAGGTTTTTGGGCTAATGTCTGGATCCTCAATTCTATTCCATTGATCCACAAGTCTGTTTTTATGCCAGTACCAGGCTGTTTTTATTACTGTATCTCTATAGTATAACTTGAAGTCAGGGATGGTGATACCTCCTGAAGTTCTTTTGTTGAGTAAAATTGCTTTGACAATCTTGGCTTTCCTGTTCTTCCAAATCAAATTGAGTATTGTTCTTTCAAGGTCCAAAAATAATATTACGTTGGGATTTTGATGGGCAGTGCATTTAATTTGTAGATTGCCTTTGGTGGAATTGACATTTTTACTATGTTGATCCTCCCTATCCAGGAACATGGGAGAGTTTTCCATTTTCTGATATCCTCTTCAATTTCTTTCTTCAGTGATTTAAAATTTTTGTCAAATAGGTCTGTTACTTCTTTGGTTATAGTTACTCCAAGGTATTTAATACTATTTGCTGCTATAATGAAGGGTAATGTTTCCCTTATTTATTTTTCAGCTCTTCTATCTTTAGTGTATAGAAGGGCTACTGATTGATTTTTCAAAGACAATCATAGAATTCCCTTTAAAATGGCTAACAGATAAGCCTACACGTATTCCTCAATATCTGTTAGCAAAAGAGAAATTGCAGGCCTTAGAGTAGCTGGTACAATAGCAGTTAAATGCTCAGCATATAGAAGAATCAACATGTCTTTGGTATTCTCCAGTATTCATCACTAAAAAGAAATCTGAAAAGTGAAGGATGGTGACAGATTTAAGGGTGATAAGCAAGTTGATCCAGCCAATGGGCTCTCTACAGGCTGGAATACCTTTGCCTTCTCTTTTACCAAAAGAATGGTCTATTATAGTTAAAAATTTAAAAGACTGGTTTTTTTTTATAATACCTTTACAAGAACAAGACAAAGAAAAAATTGCCTTTATGGTACTCACTTATAATTCTCAACCTGAATTGAGAGATCAGTGGGGTGTCATCCCTCAAGGAATGCTGAATAGCCCCACATTATGAGTGTATTTTGTACAAAAGCCAGTAGAACAAATATGTAACAAATTTCACAGTCCATCATTTAACATTACATAGACAACATTCTATTGGCTGATTCAAATATTGATAACTTAGGGAAAAAATGTTTGAGGAAGTGAAAGAAAATTGCCTGTTGGGGGATTACAAATAGTCCATAAAAAAATACAAAGGGGAAATTCCATTAATTATTTAGGTTACAAAATAGGCCAACAGAAAATTACACCCTAGAAGGTACAAATCAGGAGCTTAGGTTCAAGTCACTTAATGATTTTCCAAGATTACTAGGAGACATTTTCAATTTATAACCCACTATTAGAATAAAAATGACTTTTTTTGAAATCTGTGTTTTTTATCATTGGGTGGCACCTGCTTCTTGTACTTCTTATTTGCTTGTACATTTTTACCATCTTTTCACTGTAAGTGACTTATATTTCTGAAGGTAAAATGAGTTCGTGGCAGACAACTAATAGATAAATTTAGTTTTTTAAATTAACTAGTCTGTCTTTTCACTAATAGTTAAGATCACTAACATTTGTTAGTTTTGAAAGTTGTGAGTTCACTGATAATATTTTTTTTTCTTTTTGAATTCTTAGTCTGATGCTGTGTTTCCATGATTTCCTAATATATTTCTCCTTTTCTTCATTCCAAACATAGATTGTTGGGTGACATTTTATTTCATGTTCTAGTGGTTTAAATGCTTGTTCTTGTGTTCTGTGTTCCTACACCCCCTCAGATGCCTCATGTGTTCTCAACTTGTCTAGGATGTTGAAGGAAAAAGAGAACATTTGAAAGACAATACATATTATTATTGAATAAGAATATAAATTACTTTACTATGTGTCTTCCCCTGAGACAATATACATTCTTATGATCACAACTGAAATGAATGCGTGGCAAATAAGAGTAGCAATAGAAGGGGAATTTTCTATAATTGTTTTGCTAAATGGGCATACTATTAAACTGGCTTCTAATCACTTGTCATTATACATAGATTAGTGCAGCTCACAGCCATTATCAGACAAGCTTTTTCATTAGACAAAGAAAACTACAAAGGCCAAAGTGCAAAGAATAAAAGGACTATAAAGTGTTGAGCCTTAAATGGGACATTAATATCCCATCCCATCCACAGGAATGTCTGGAATCATTCTGAAAGAAAGCATAGAGATATTGTAAGAGACACAGGTGCTGGATAACTAAAATGAAACACAGTTTTCCTGGACATTTCAAGGAGTTGCTCAATGAACTGACTGTGGTTATAACAATAGTGAGAGAGCTGCAAAAGCTCCAAGTAGAAAATATCATAAAAAGGAGGCATATTGTGAGTATGCAATTCCATGTCTGGCTGAAGAGTTGAGCAGTATCAGCAACTATTAGCTGCTGTAAAAGGCAGAGTCAGTTTTATTTAAAAATGTGGCTCCTTCTAAGACACCTATGCTTAAGTTAATTAATGGCCCAACACTCAAGAATATAACAGTGGCACTAACTAATCCTCTTGGTGGTTTTTTGTTTAAGAGTGTTTTATTTAGGCTTACATTTGTTTAACTTTTGTTTTTTTTCCCTCTTAGGTGTACTTTGGCTCTTAGAGGGAGCATTGTCATCCCACAGAAAAAAATTCATTTAAACTAAATGTATATTTATATGCAGAATTTATGTCTATTATAGAGTTTTTTAATTAGATAGTTAATAGGATAATTTTTAAAATATTATTTTAGACATTCTTGCTGTTATTTGACATTTCTAATACCTTCTGTATTTATCTCTTTCCCACCCCCTCTATAGCATAATTATGGTGATCTATAGACAATAGCATGAGGTGATTTAAAATATGGGATAAAACCTTAGGGTGTATAGAAACTACTCTTTTGATTGTTATGATTTTAGAAGTATGTATTTATCAATATATATATTTTAAATACCTTCAGTGTCTTATATAGCAACTTTACATAAAAATGTTCAAATAGAACTAAAAAATAAAAAAACAAGAAAACACAAAATTGAGTGCATAAGGAAGAGAATATAGATCTAAGGAAATTTGGAGTAGAGAGTAAAAATCTCTGTATTTTGTATAAAAATTTAAAATATATATAAATTATTTTTTTTAAAACCTCCAGAGGAACACTTGACCCAGTCTTGATGTTGGGGTGAGGAAAGTGGATCTGCCTGGAGTGGATGCTGAACTAACCCACCTTGTGACCTTGTGACCTCCTACCCTTGCTGGGGCAGAGATAAAGAGATGGGGAGTATGCGTGTGTGTATGTGTGTGTGTGTAAAACACAAGATAATTTTTCCAGTTAATATCAAACTCCTTATGTAACTGAAGAAAGCCTTAATCATATTAGTCTACTGCCACAATTTTTCATGTGTTGGGACTAGATTGTTAAAAGACTTTTAAGCCAAATAAAACCTGTTTGGTAAATTAATAATTTTAAGTTTCTTGGAATAATTGTATTAAATTATTGTTTGAAAATGACACATGATGAAATTCAAAGGCATCCACATAATTTGTTCATAATAGATCAGTAAGTTTATAAAGGTTCATTAGATTATGTATTGAGATCTAGACATTTTCTAATATTAGTAGCTAAGATTTCATTTTTTTAGATTTTTATTCATATTTCTACTTTTTAAATGAAGGTTTGTTATTTCTATTATTTAAGTGTATGCACCATTTGTTTGCAGTGTTGACAGAGGCAAGAAAAACTCTTCAGATGTCTTGGAAATGTAGTCAATTAATTTACCATGTGTATTCTGGGAATTGAAAATGGGTCCCCTGAAGGAGCAATCAGTATTCTTTTCTTTCTTCTTTTGTCTTTTTATTATTTATTATAAATAAAGTCATATTTCTTTATCTGAGTGTATTCTTGTTCAAGCTCCCTTCACCCTCCCACCTCTTCCAGTCACTCTCTCATCTCTACATCTATTTATATCCTCCCCAGCAAGGGCAGGAGGTCACAAGGTCCCAATGCAGCTTTGTTCAGCATCCACTCATGCCACATCCACTATCCTCACCCCAACATCAAGACTGAATCAGGTGTTACTCAAGAGAGAGGGGGATCAAAGGTCCCGGTACAAGGTGTTTCAGATCCTAAGCTGATCAGTGGTTGTCTTTTGCAGCTTGGACATGCTTTGCTTTCTGCTTTTTTGTTTAGAGTCCACTAATAAGTAAGTACATCCCCTGCTTATCTTTACTGGTTTGTGATACCTCGCTCAGGAGGATATTCTCCAAATCCCTGGCCACAGGGAGTTTAAGGGTTAAACTTAACTTTTAAGGGTTTAAGACCCTGAAAGAAAACAAGTCTTTTTTTTTTTTTTTTTAAACCAACCCTCTGCCAGAAATCATCAATGCAGAAGTGAGGCATTGTGTCATTTAGCTGAGTTCTTGTGTACAATGACATCTCTCTCTCTATATATATATATATATATATATATATGTTTATTAAGTTCATTAATGAGTAAGTACATTCCTTGCTTCTCTTTATGGAATTGTGATACCTCGCTCAGGAGGATATTCTCCATATCCATCCATTCACCTGAAAATTGGGAATATCAATTTTTCTTATGGCTGAGTAGTACTCTATTGTGTAGATGTACCACACAGTTTGTTAATCCATTCTTCAGTTGAGGGGTATCTAGGTTGTTTCCAGGTTCTTGCTATTAGGATTAATGCTGCTATGAACAAAATTAAGCTATTGCCGTTGGAGTGTAAATGTGCATCTTTAGGGTATTTGCCCAGAAGTGGTATTGCTGGTTCCTTGGGGAGATGAATTCCTAGTTTTCTGAGAAACCACCTATTGCATTCCAGATGGCCTGAAAAAGCTGACACTCCCAACAACAATGGAGAAGTATTCCCCTTGCTCCACAACCTCTCCATCATAGGCTATCATCTGTGTCCTTTATCTTAGCCAATCTGACAGGTTTAAGATAGTATCTCAAGTTATTTTGATTTTCAAGTCTCTGATGAGTAAAGATGTTGAACACTTTTTCAAGTGCCTTTTAGCCATTTGTAGGTCTTCTGCTAAGAATTTTTTTTTTGATTGGATTATTCAAGGTTTTGGGCTCTAGTTTCTTGAGTTTTCTATATATTTTAGGTATCAGTCCTCTATAACTTGTAGGATTAGAGAAAAAAATTTCCCATTCTGTATGCTTTTGTTTCCTCCTATTGACTATGTCCTTGGTTTTACAGAAGCTTTCCAGTTTCAGGAGGTCCCACTGATTGATTGTTGTTCTTACTGTCTGTACCACTGGGATATATTCAGGAAGTGGTCACCTGTGTCAATTCCTTGGACAGTATTTCACACTTCTTTTTCTGTCAAGTTCAATGTGGCTGGGTTTATGTTGAGGTCTTTGATCCACTTGGATTTGAGTTTTGTGCAGGGTGATAGGCTTGGATCTATTTGTAGTTTTCTACACACTGCCATCCAGCTATTCCAACACCATTTGTTAAAGATATTATCTTTTTTCCCTTGAATATTTTGGACCTCTGTCAAAGATCAGGTGTTCATAGGTTTTTGGGTTAGAGCTTGGATCTTAATTTCAATTCCAATCATCCACAAGTCTGTTTTTATGCTAGTACCAGGCTGTTTATATTACTGTAGCTCTATAGTATAACTTGAAGTCAGGAATGGTGATGCCTCCTGAGATTCTTTTGTTGATCAAAATTGTTTTGTCAATCCTGGCTTTCCTGTTAATGCAAATGAAGTTGAGTATTGTTCTTTTAAGGTACGTAAAATATTGTGTTGAGATTTTGATGGGCAGTGCATTGAATCTGTAGATTACTTTCGTAAAATTGCTATTTTTACTATGTTGAACCTACCTATCCAGGAAAATGGGAGGTCTTTCCATTTTCTGATATCCTCTTCAGTTTATTTCTTCAGTGATTAAAACATTTTGTCAAATGGATCTGTTACGTCTTTGGTTATAGTTGCCCAAGGTATTTAATGCTATTTGCTACTATTATAAAGGGTGATGTATCCCTTATTTCTTTTTCAGCCCTTTTATCTTTAGTGTATAGGAGGCCTACCGATTTCTTTGAGTTAATCTTGTATCCTGTTAACAGTGCTGAAGTCTTTTATTAGCTGTAGACCTTCCGTGGCTAGAATTTTGTGAGTCCCTTAAGTGTACAAATATCACCTGCAAATAGAGATAGTTTCAATTCTTTTCAAATTTTCATCCTCTTAATCTCCTTTATTCTCTTATTGCTTTAGCTAAAACTTTGAGAACTATATTGAATAAATAGGGAGAGAGAGGACGTCCTTGTCTACTTTCTGATTTTAGTGAGATTGCTTTGATTTTTTCTCCATTAAGTTTGATGATGGCTGTAGGCTTCTTGTAACATGCCTTTATTATATTTAGATATTTTCCCTATATTTCTGATCTCTCCAGGAGTTTTATCATAAAGTAGTGTTGGATTTTATCAAAGGCTTTTTAGCAACTAAGAATATGACCATTAATTTTTTTCATTCAGTTTTTTTATATGATGAATGATATTTACACTTTTCCATATTTACAGTTGAATGATCACTGCATTTCTAAATGAAGCCTACTTGATATTGGTGGATGATATCTTTTATATATTGTTGTATATGTTTTGCCAAAAACGCTGTGAATTTTAGCATCAATACTGATGAGGAAAATTGGTCTACAACTCTCCATCTTTTTTGCATTTTTGATTGGCTTGGGTATAAGGGTATTTATGGCCTCATAAAAAAGGGTTTGGCAATATTTCTTCAGTTCTTAATGTGTGAAACAGTTTGAGGAATAATGGTAGTATTTTTTCTTTGAATTTCTGCACTGAAACCATCTAGACCTGGGCTTTTTTTTACTTGGGATTCTTTAAATGACAGCTTCAATTTCCTTTAAGGTTATAGGTCTGTTTAGGTAATTAATCTGGTCTTCATTTATTTTGGGTAAGTATACCTGTCTAAAGAGATGTCCATTTCTTCTAGGTTTTCCATTTTTTGTGGAATGTAGATTTTCAAAGTATGACCTGATTATCTCTGGATTTCCTGGCGTCTGTTGTTATGGCCCCCTTCTCATTTCTGATTTTGTTGATTTGGGTACTCTCTCTCTCTGCTTTGTGGATAAGGGTTTATCTATCTTGTTGACTTTCTCAAAGAACCAACTCTGTGATTCACTGATTCACTGTATTGTTCTTTTTGTTTCACTTTTATTGATTTCAGCTCTAAGTTTGATTATTTCCTGCCATCTACTCCTTCTAGGTTAGTTTGCTTCTAATTTTTCTAAGGTTTTCAGCTGTGCTCTTAGTTCTCTAGTGTGGGATTTCTCTAGGTTTTCCATATAGGCATCTAGTGCAATGAGATTTTCTCTTCAGACAGCTTTCATTGTGTCCCACAAGTTTGGGTACCTTGTGGATTCATTTTTGTTCAATTCTAAGAAGACTTTGATTTCTTTCTTAATTTCTTCCTTGATTCAGAATTGATTCAGTTGAGTGATGTTTAGTTTCCTTATGTTGGTAGGCTTTCTGTGATTTTTGATGTTGTTGAACACTAACTTTAGGCCCTTGTGGTCAAATATGATACATGGAACTTTTTCCAGTTTTTTGTCCCTATTGATATTTGTTTGTGAACAATTATGTGATCAGTTTTAAAGAAAGTTTCATGTGGTGCTGAGAAATATGTATCTTCCTTTGCATTTGGGGGTAAGCTTCTGTAGATATCTATTAAATCCATTTGCTTCATAACCTGTGTTAGACTCCTTATTTCTCTGTTGAGTCTCTGTGTGGTTGACTTATCCAGGGGTGAAAATTGGGTATTGAAGTTTCCCACTATTAGGGTGTGAGAATTGATGTGAGAAATGAGCTTTAGTAGTGTTTCTTTTAGATAGATAGGTGCCTTTATATTAGGCACATAAATATTCAGGATTTTAATCTCCTCTTGACCAATTTTTCTTGTGGTGAATAAGTGATGTCCAACTTTGTCCCTTTTAATTGATTTTAGTTTAAAGTGTACTTTGTTATATTAAGATTGCAACACCAGCTTGTTTTATAGGGCCATTGGAAAATCTTTTCCCAACCCTTTACTCTAAGTCTGTGCCTGTCTTTGTGGTTGAGGTGTGTTTCTTGTATGCAGCATAAGGATGGCTTCTGTTTTTGTATCCACCTTCTTAGTGTGCATCTTTTTATAGGTGAGTTGAGTCCATTGATATTATGGGGTATTAGTGACAACTGATTGATACTTTCTTTTATTTTTGGTGGTAACTTGTATGTATTTCCTTTTTCTGGGCTTTTCTTTTGTGAAATTATTGATTGTTTGTGGTTTTATGGGTTCATCTAGGTTTCTTAGTTTGAAGTTTTTCCTCTAATGCTTTCTGGAGCGCTGGACTGATAGATAGGTATTGTATCATTCTGACTTTGTCATGAAATATTTTGTTTACTTCATCTGTGGTGATTGATAGTTTTGATGGGTATAGTAGTCTAGGTTGGTAGCCATGCTTTTTTAGTATCTGTATAACTTCTGACCAAGACCTTCTTGCTTTCATTGTTTCCATTGAATAATCAGGTGTTATTCTGATGGGTCTACCTTTATAAGTAAGTTGGCCCTTTTCTTTTGTGTTATTCCTTTTTCAGTTTCAGTATTTTCTTTGACAGATGTATCTATTTCTGCTACTCAGTCTTTGACTCCAGAGATTCTCTCTTCCATCTCTTGGATTCTGTTGGTTATTCTTGTATCTGTAGTTACATCTGTTTTCCTCAGATTTTCTAGTTACATCTTTGCCTGATTTTGTGCCTTTTTTATTGCTTCTCTTTCAGTTTTTAGTTCCTGGAATATTTCTTTCATTTTGTAATTTATCTTTTATTGGTTTTCTTTCAAGGTTTTATTAATATCTTCCAATTTTTGTTAGTATTTTCTTCTATTTCTTTAGGGTAATTTTTTATATCTTTGAAGGCTTCAATAATATTCATAAAGGTGTTTTTGCTCTTGTTTCCTTCTGGTTCCTCTTCATTGCTCTGTTCAGTCTTGTAGTTGTAGTACCACCAGTTTCTTCCAGTATTGCCTTGTTGTTCTTTAAATTTTTATATGTATTTTTGCCCTGACATCTGCCCATGGCTTGAGTGGTCCATGATTAATCAGCTCCTAGTCATTTTCTGTAAGAGGGCTTATGTTTCTCTTGTCTCCTCTGAGCAGGAGTCTGCTCTATCTCTGACTGTCCTCTAGACAGGGGTCTGCATTTCAAAGCCTAAATCCTTCTCTGTTGACATAGTGTACCCTTGGGGTCGGGCCCAGCCATAAAAGGTCCCTTCTTTTAGGGGTTGCTGGAGGAGCCCCTCACAGATAAGGATACTTCCTGTCTGCTAGGGAGAGTCTGAGATCAGAGATCAGACTCTAGGGATTGACCCAAGTCTGGGAGAGGGACCCTCTTGATGGGTGGTCTAGGTGCTGGAATCTGCTCACCTCTGACTCTATTCTCCATGGGAGTCTGAATTTCAAAGGCCTCAGTTTGTCTCTGATGTTGTAGTTCCACAATCAGTATTCTTAATGATTAAGCCATTTTTCCAGCACCAGACTTCTTGCTTTCTCTGGAGCTTTGTATGTTAATATTGATCAATCATATTGTTTCAAAAACATATGATGTTTGCTGCCTTAGTTTCATATCTTTACTTTGACAAAAATGCCCTAAAATAACACAGAGATTAAAAACCTTATTCCACTTACAATTCTAAGTGACAGTCCATTCGAGAGAGAGTAACACAAGGCATGGACTTCAAGTAAATCATACCACTTACATAGACAAAACCACACACACAAAAAATGAATACATGCTTATTGCTTACATGTTTACTTGCTTGCTCATGCTCACTTAGGTGCTTCATTTCTGTATTCATTAGAATCCAGTGCCTATGGATTAATGCTATCCACCAGGGACTAATCTTTCCATATCAATTAACTAAACTATTCATTCTTCTCAGTCCAAATCTATGTAGACAATCCCTCATTGAGGTGACAGTCCTTCATTGAAATTCTCTGTCTAGGTCATTCTGTAATCTCAAGTAATAAATTCTGGCTAACTTTCACATTTTTAAGGATACTTTTACTATTTCTTTTATGTGTTATTTTATTGATTTTTTTTCTCGTAGTTAACTTATTCTACTTTTTTGAGTACTACTATATTTTGTAAATATATTCACTAATATATGATTCTTTCAGAGATGACATGAGGACTTAGTCTTTTTCATTACTATCATCATTTTTGTATACATTTAATTCATGTTAAAGTTATATATATATGTTGTTAATTTGTATAGTTTTTCACTTATCTTTTGCTTATGGTTTTTTTAAATCATGACATATATTCATAATAGCTGTTTGAAAATTTGTTTGTATTAAGTGTGTCACTTCAGTCAATTTTTCTAACTTATTTTTCTGTGCATTATATACTGTAATGTCACTAAAATTTGGTTGGTTCTTTTAAATAGTAATGATTTAATTTTGATAGGTCTAATTTCTACCTGTTAATTAGTTGAAGATATATAAAGCTAAATGCAGGCATGATTTTGGGAAACTTTTAGTAGTATAACCAAGCAACAAGACTTAAGAAATATCTACTGTTACTCCCAAGGCTGAGAGAGGCACTTACACAAAATTTTATAGATTATACTTTTTGTTTATTGTATTACTTGTATCTACTGCTTAGCTCTGAACTATGCTGAAGAATTTTATTTACTAATAATTGTTCCTGCCATAGCTTTACATATTTTCAACATGCATATTATAACTCTCCAGCAATTGACTAAAATTGACTGGGAGATTTTGGCAAACTGTTTTATGCATTAACATTTTTTATTAGAGAGTAAACCCAATATTTCTTCCTCTCATTCTCCAAATATTGATTTTTATCATTATAACTGTGAGACCTAGGGTTTCCTCATCCTAAGTAAACAAAGTCCTATATTCAGGCATGAGAGTGCTGTAAGTCTGACTGACTGATTTTTAGGTGCAATAATTTCTTATATATTGCACTGTTTACTTGCCATCAGAAAGAGGGAGCTATTCTAGTATCTTCACTTCTCTTACAACTGAAGTTAGAAGGCTGTGTGCTCAGAGACTTTAGCAAACTACTCTGTCTCTGTGTGTGTGTCTCTTTCCCCCTGTCTTCCTTTGTCTCTGTACTTCTTCTGTTGTCTCCTTCTTCCTCTCTCTATTGAGTGACTCCATATGTGTGTGTCATTACATGTGATATAAACAAAAGTTATCCATTACAAATTTGGTGCTATTATCACTTCTTCATTATTTTTCATGTAATACAATTGATCAAACACACTTTCTTTTTTACACAGGATTTTAGTTCATAATCTTTGAAAGTGCAAATTTAAAACTCAAGGTTAAATCATCCCTTCATGGCTCTCTTTGACTCAAAATTCTTTAACTTTTCCTTCATTATGGATTCAGCTTCTAGAGAAATAAACATATTTTGATTGATCATCTACTTAAAATTTCAAATGATTTCTCAGTTCAACATTTATCTCCTTGACATTTAATACTGTTTAAATGTGGGCATTTATCTCCCTAAGCTAATATGTCTTTGGTTAAAACATGCAATTTACTTGTCTAAGAGAGGAATTGTAATATATTTTGATGTATTTATCACATTAGTACTTTCTTTTTCATATTTTTTCTGATTAAAATACCATATTTTAGACTCTAGATATTCAAACAAATACACAAGATTCATATACACTCACATTTTAAATATAAAATGAATAGTTTGGTAATGTTGTCTTTTGATTGGCATGTAAGTATTTCAGAGCAGTTTTATCTAGTGTAAAAGAAAGGCTTATGTTCTTCCATGTAATTCTGAACACAGTGTATGCTGGAAGAGCAACACAAATTCTTGCTGGGACTTTCCACTATAAATCTTGAAACTCAGAATGATATTAACTAAACTTTTTCTGCTACCTTTTAGTGCCAAATGAAACTCTGATTTTTCTTTTATACCATTTCAGCACTTTTCTGCAATAAAGATATCACTTTTCACCCAAATTTTATTTCACTTCAAAATGATGAAATCAGGGAAGTAAATGCTATTTATATAACATTGACTTCCATTATGATTACTTTCCATCAGCAGTTTTCAAAAACATCCTCATTTAGTCTTCCAATTGCTTTGAAAACTACTAAAATGGTCATTTATTCCCCTAGTCACTAACAGTAATCTAGGCAATGTGTCTTTTTCAACTGCCAATAACACTGATTTATATGTCCTGTTCAGGGTTTGGCTAGTCACAATCAAATGGTAATTTTATTTCACTGAGCAGTAACTTCTTCAAAATTAATAGAATTTTTTGTATGTACTTTTAACTAGAACAATATAAATTTTAGGCTATATGTGTGTGTGTATGCTTTAAAAATGAATATTTGTTTGAAGGCCTCCGTGCAGATATAAATAGTTTTTATACAATAGATTCAGAAAAGTACAGAGAAAAAAAGTGCAAACATTTACATTTATCACCAGTTCAAATGCTAAAAGGTAACTACTAGTTACATGAAAGTGTTCCATGAGAATGTTGAAAATTCAGAACAGATTTTACTAAAAAAATATATTTTCAAAGCCATTATTGCTTTCCATAAATAAAATTTAACTAAGATAAATTACCCTAACATCTAATATTATACACACTTATAATTCTTATTTTAGTTGAAGTAAATAATTAAAGTCTGCGTGTTCTTTTCTCACAGCTGGTTACCTTTATACCATGTTGTATCAAAAAGAGATTTTACCCTAAATTTAGTACATGTATAAAGACACTATAAATATTCAATTATTTACCACATTGTGGTTCATTTACTGTTCATTTGAAGCTCTAAAACAGAATGAGTAATTGGAAAGATTTAGAGGTCATCAAAAACAAATTACCTGTCAATCTATTTTTCTAGTCATTTAACCAAGAAAAAAAATTCTTTGTGCCTTGAAATTGAATACTTTGGGGCATGTACTGTATTGAATTTTATGTCAGGTCATGCAATGCTCATAATGGGCCTTGAGCAGTACATTCTTGACATGACAGAGAATGCAGCTGTGAGTCATTAAATTAGTTTTCTGTCATCTGGGCTCATACTAAATGACATTTGTTATTTCAAAGTCTTTAAATGATTGATGGTTCAATATTTTAAAATACTAAAAAAGAATCTATGACTACTCAAACTAACCACATGCAAGAGTAATAATAAATTCACTGGCTCCCTTTCCTGCCTGTCTCAGTGCACCCTGGAAATTACATAGCATGTAACAAATAGATTCCTTTTAGAAACACTGTAATTAAACAAGTACTTAAATTAGGTACTAAATACAAACTTATAGTAATTCAATCCGTAAATGTTAGATACTATAATACAATTTATAAAACTTCACCTTATCATAAATTAATTTTAGTTTTTAATTGGAAATGGATTTTATACATCCCAGCCATATTTTCTTCCCATTCCTCTTAGCTCTCTGCCACCTTCTCTCTATTTAAGATCCACTTTTTGCCTCCATTTTATTTTTTTAAGAAAGAATAAGCCTCCAAGAAATCACAACCAGAGAAGACAAAGAAATAAACAGTAAAACAAACAAACAAACAAACAAACAAAAGGCCTCATATCAGAACTGGAAAAGACAACCCAATATGAAGAAAAGAATCTCAAGAGCAGGGAAAAGAGTCATTAACACACTCCAAATAATACAGAATAACAAGTATTTGCATAGTAATTACATTAATGTTGAAATCTAAAATTGTGTTAAATATTAGAAAATGAATAGAGGTTTTATGCCAGAAGTATACCATTTAATAAAAGAAGCATGAGACTGTCAGTTTTGGTATTTAGATTTAGATTTTCTGTTGTAAGAATAGAATTTTTGACAGACATCAGACACAGATGCCAGAGTCACTAGAGCTGCCGGGAGATGCAGAGGAAATGCTGCTATGAGAAAAGGTATTGAGCTGCACAGCTGAATAAGATGGGTTGAGTTCAGGTGAAGGAGCCAGCAAATTATATGCCTGGGCCCTAGTTGAATCAGCACAAAATTAAAAAAAAAATAGAATTTTTGAAATTCAAAGTTTTTTTTTTTTCTCTTTACTAACAGTTCTTGTTATAATTCACTGCTTTTTATATTGGAACAATTTTCTCCTAGAAAGACAAATGTCCCTGTTTCAATAAAAGTTAGGTAAATGTGCATTCTGGTTTAGTGCAAACAGAAGCAAATAATTCATTTAAACCATCATAGATAAAAGTGTTAAAAAAGGACTTTCCAAAGCAGGCATCCACATTTCTCTTTTGAGAAAGCACTAAGATCTTTACAACTTTTATGAAAGAAAAATGTATATACTAATAAAAGAACTAACTTGCTCTCATGATCATCTCAGTGAACTTCTATATTTAACTGTCCCCAGCTGTGATGCGTCTATTTCTAATTTTATAACAGGTCTGAGAAGGAAAAGGCAGCTACTGCCATAGCCATTTCCTCCTCCGATTGCACAGGAATGCCACCTAGTGTCACAACAGTTAGTGAGTTCTGGCTGCTTTCTGAAAGAAATTAACAAGTCACAACACAGTTCCTTAAGATGTTCACCAAGGTAATACACCACAGTCAACAGTGAGGGACATCCTGAAATGAACTAACAGCACAGAGAAAGGAGTCCAATTAGGCTTTAGCAGTTTGGAATTTCATATTTTATAAAAAGCAAATTAATTTAAATTTTACCAAAAAATACTTAGGAAGCTAATTTTCCCAAGACAAGTATATTAAAACATAAATGAATTTTTATGCAATCAGCTAAATATTTCATGAATTCATAATATAATTTCATTTTAAAACAATACAAAAATATAGCAAAAATAAATTTTTTGAAATTTGAAATTACTATTCAAATATCTTTAGTAAAAGCAAAACACCTAATTATTCTTAAAATATTGTCTAAGATTAATTATTCGAATTGATACTATTGTTGACTTATGTTGTACGAAAATAAATTAAATATTAATTTAAAAAATACAAATACATGTACCTTTGATAAGTTAATATGAAAAATGCCCCTGTAATTTCAGTGATATTTAGAATCATATGGATTGGCAGCTTCAGTTTTGTAGCTGACATACATAAGTACCATTTTCAGATATGTAATTTACATCCTTTGGAAAGCCAGATTAATTATACAAGTGCTCCAAAACAGTACTTCATTAATTTTGGATATGAGTGTGTTTTAAATGGCAGCATGTACTTGAGTGGGATTTGAGAAGTAGCAAGCAGAAGTGCAAAGGGAAATGGGGAGAATTATATCACAATGCCAACAGTGAAGATGTATGACAAAGTGGCTTAATGTCCGCAATCCAGCACCATGTATTTCTAGTTTCTTATAATATACCCATATTCACCACTGCTAAAAATTCTACTGTCAACCAACAGCCTTAAAATATATTCCTGATGTCAAAACATTAGGCTATAGGACAATTCTGTGAAAATATGCAATGTTGAGCATTAATATGTATTAGTGAGAACCTGAGCTACAAGTATCATCCGCAGGAGTGTGCCTGATAATCAGGATCCTGATGTACATCTTCAAGCACAGCTATAATTGCTTTAACTCAGCCAAAATAGTATAAAATGGGCTTAAAACTTACTTCTAAATTTGTATGTATCTGTTTCTTATCTGTGCTGTTTCTAGACACCATGCAAAAGTTCAGATGAAAGGGATTAATTAAAAGATATATCTTAAATCATTTCAAAGGGAAATTATTATTTTAAATTTTTAATTATTTTGAATTATTTTTAAATTTGAGATATTTCATGTATTGGTAATAGACAAAAATTAAAATTCAAACATGGGTTCAACTTGCATTGCACTAAAGGAATGACTTCTACTGAAGTCATTCCTTTAGTCAAATCCTGTCATTAGCCATGTATATATTTCCACAGTGATGGCTGGCTGGAGCACTAGGGAGCTCACTGAACTAAGATCAGCCACTAGGGAACCTTCACGAAAAGGAACTAGGCCCTCCAAGGCTAGACAACTGTCCACTGCATGGGCAATATGTGGAGCCTCCAGGGGAGAGATCAGACTGTGTTTCTATGCGTGGACTGGCACTTTGAAACCCATTCCCTCCAGAGGAACACCTAACCAAGTTATGATATTAGGATGAGAAAATCGGACCTGCCTAGAGTGGATGTTGAGATGATCCAACTTGGGACTTCTTGCCCTTTTCTGGGAGGGGATGGGGGAGATGGGGAGGAGGGAGGCTGAAGGCTGACCAGTGAGACTGGGAGGAGAAAGGAGGGAGAACAAGGAATTACATGGAATAAAAAAAGGACTTTATGTCATAAATAAATTTTAAAAAAAGTCAAAAACCAAAAACCTCTGTTATGATTTTCTTCCTTGATAGAGTGAAGAAGTGATACAAAATAATTATAATTTTTCAGTCAGGAAATATCATGAATTACAGAAATGTAAATATTTTATATTTATTTCTCTGCACTACAGAAAGTCCAATCTCAAGTAAGTGGTAGGAAGATTTTAGTAAGGAAGATATTGACATTTTTAGCAGAGAAGTGGGAAGTTTGCAAATTATTCAAGCATTTAAGAATTTTGTATTCACACAAGAGATTAAGAAAAGTAAGTATCACAGGTTGATGAAGCAGTATTGAATGAAAGGATGGAATAGCATGACATAGTGTATGAGACAGTTTATGAATATATGGAGATTGTCAAACAACTAGAAAAATCTTTAAAGTAAACACAGAACATAGTTCCTGTCATGGTAAACAATGAGAGTGAACTAGATTATATAGTAAAATATTCTTGAACAAAAATGCTAGCTGAATGCAATACCAAAAATAATGAAAAGATGTAAAAGCACATTCTTATTATATTGCTCTGCAACTACTCTTTTTTTTATTTTTTTGTAAGTGATTGAGAACCTTAAAAGAGTATGGAAGTACCAATGTAAAGATTAATTATTACAAAGAGCACTCTAATATGTAGACTATGGGGAAACTGATCAGAAAATAAAGTAAAATAATTAAATTATGGAAGAAAGTCTCAAATAAGAAACATAGAGGATAGAAAAATCACAGGTTAATGACTGAAATGTAAAAATTATCTAATAAGATATTGTAAAGCATAGGACAACTAGGACAACCCCCCCCCCAAAAAAAAAGCTGAAGAATATAACCCAGATGTCAAGAATGATTCCTTCTGAGATGTTTTTTTTAACACATAAAGTTAAAGTAATGGACCAGTCTCTCTGATGTAAGTCAGGGCAAAATCCATGGAATACCATTCCTACCCATCTTTACCTTAATCTCAGGCCAGCAGGGAAATCTATTATGTGCATAAACTTCCCCATTAACAGTCCAAGTTAGTGGACACCCCCATCTACAAATCCCATCCCATCCCTCAAAACCATCTCATCACCTGGCAACTGCAGAAGCTTCCTTTGATCCACAGTTCAACAGCCCCTACTGGATCAAGAGGTGAGTGACATTTCACCTAGCATAGCTGAAGAGCATTTTCTCTAGGACCTATATATCTCAGGGCACAATCAATAGTACCCCACTCCCACCCATTGCTATCTTAATCCCCAGCTTGCAGGGAAGAATCTTACTTTCCATTAAAACCCCAGTTAGTTGGACACCCTGTCAAAAATTTCCACACCATCCACCAAACTTTTTCATCCCCTGACAACATCAGCAGCTCTCTGAGACCCACAGTTCACTAGCCTCTATTAGATCAAGAGCCTCTATTAGATCATTAGTTCCTATAGGATCAGGAGCTCCTACTAAATCAGCAGATCTTATGACTATGCATCCAAAGACACTTTTTAAAATGCTAGTGTCAGAGAAAAATTATGAATATTTGATTTTCCAAAGTAAGCCATTTTATCATGAATATTAACAGATTTGTCCTTTTTTGTCTATTCAAAAATATCTAATTCTTTACTTTTCCTATGTGGCCATTCTAAATTCTTTCTTAAAATTAATTATCATAAAAAGGCATTTTTTAGATGTTTTTGCTCTTTACCTGCTTCTTATATTTTGCAAAGTTTAAATTGTCCTATTTTTTAACTGATTCTTCAGCAATATTATGTCTGAAGTTACCTTACATTCTTACAGCCTGGTATTTTTTGTTTGTTTTCAATATTAATTTGCTGAAGTAGTTCATAATATTTCTTTTGAAATTTTCAAGTCATGTATCCTTTTTCCTTTTTTTTTTTCATTTCATCTCTCTATTCTCAGTAAAACTGTTATATCTGGTACTCCTAAGATGCCAGTATTATAAAGACAGTTAAAAGTGTGTTCAAGGTATTCAGAACTAAACACTGAGTCTTTCATTTATCATTTCTCCGATTCAGATTTTCTCAGTTTCCATGCTCTTATTGGCCCATTTTTTTAAAAAAAAATAATATATTTACCTGTTTAACCTATTTATAGACTTGTTCATAAGTAATGGATATCATAATTTCAACAAGTAAATCATTTGTATTAAATATTTGTATGTATGTGTGTGTGAGAGAGAGAAATAGCATAACTAAATTTTATTTCTGAGACAAAGTACTTGGCAAAAGCAACTTAATGGAAGAAGGTTTTCTCTATGTGCAGTTTGAGAGGCATGAAGTTTAACACAGAAATAAGGGCAAGGCAGTGGGATCTCCAGAGAGCTGGTCACTGAATCAGCCGGGAGGAAATGAAGAGAGAAAGCACAGTTCTCAGCTTATTTTCTCCTTTGTTATACTGGTTGAGATCCTAGCTCATAGGATAATTCCTTCCAGAGCTAAGGTAAGTTGTCCAACCTGAAAAAAACACATTCTTACAACATCCTCACTTTAAATGCTAGAATTTTGTCTCCCAGGTTAATTTCCTATTCTGTTAAGACTATTAATTGTGAGAGAAGGAATCCACAGTATGTAAGCATTAGAACTGATTGAAATATCATCCGTTGATTGATGTCTAAGATGCTGACATGGTACCCATTTTTTTATTATTATGCACTCTTTCAGGAACATCCACACTAATATAGCATACACTATTACAGACACAGTACAAAAATGTAAACTAAAACAAAATAAACATACAAGTAAGTAAATAAAACCTCAATCTCACTACTAAGCAATTACTACAAATAAAAAGTTCAAATGTATCAGAATTAATTCTTAAAATGAGCCTATATGTCCTTAAACAAAAATTCTTGTAAACTTCCACTAAATTAGGATATATCTATGATTTATAATTGTAAAAAAAACATTATTTAATAACCTTTACAAAACTAGAAAAAATTCTGGAAATTCCTTAAGAAATAAAAATGAATAAAATACAAAGCACAACTGAGAAGAAAATACTTTCAAATATTTAATTTGATAAAATATTTATGACAAGAATGCAAAAAATATAAAAAGCAAATAGAGAAACTGAGGATAATTTGAATATATACTTTACCCAAGAAAATAAGCATTGAAAATGATGTATCATATGGCTAATCATTTAGATAATACAAATCAAACCATTATATAACACAATGCCATTTTTTAAAATGCTGCTATTAACTACTAAAAAACATAAAAACTGAAAAATAGAGAGAATATAAGATTACCTGACTCAGTATAAGCTTTTATGGGTCTATACATTAGCCTGCAAATTTTATGATTTCATTTTTCTTTATACCTGAATAGTATTCTATTCATCAGTTGAAGGGCATGTAGTTTGCTTCTGCTTCTTGACTATTATAAGTAGGTGAACAATGAACATGACTAAATACATCTAGAGTAGAATTTTGAGTCCACTGGACATATGCAAAAGAGAGATATAGCTTGGCCATGATATAGCTGTATTTTTAGAGTTTTGAGGATTCTGAATACTGATTTGATATGAACTACACAAATCTGTTTCAACCAATGAGTGAGGTCTCTCTCCTATTTTCCAATAATCTCACTAACATTTGTTGAAATTGTCTTGTTGATTTTATCTATTTTGACTGTAATGAGATAAAATGTCAAAAAACTTTTATTTTTGTTTTCTAATTGAAAAGAATAATGAAGCTGAGAAATGGTAGCACACACGTTTAATTCTAGCACTCAGAAAGCAGAGGCAGGTGAATCTATGTAAGTATGAGGCCAGCCTCATCTGCAGAGTAAGTTTCAGGTCAGGCTCCAAAGCTACACAAATCTTGTCACAAAAAAAGAAGAAAAAAAGAAAGCAATAATTAACACCTTTTGAGGTACTTCAAACATATATATACACATATATGTATCATTCATATCTAAGATATCAAATATATGTGCATATGTGTGTGTTACTTCATACACACACATACATTCAAACACATATATATGATGCTCCTCAAAAGAACCATAGATTAATAAAACACCTGGTATCAGGTGTGAGAAATATCCTTTTATATGGTAAATCAAGGTAGTCCAAACAACTCACTGAACTATACAGACTTATGATGTAGTCCTTATTTACCTCTAAGAAGCTGATGTTAAGCTACTATTATTGAAAGGCAATACACACTAAAACTAGATGTGACATATTAACCATCTTTCTGTTGTATTGCTGCATCCAAACAGTTTCCTCAGAGAAGGGGGTGAGAAGGCAAAAAATCAACAACATAGACCCAGTTAAAAAGAAAAGGGCTGGAGTGGGAAAGGAGTTTGAACAAGGATATTCTTGGGTAAAACTATGACTTTATTCATAATAAAAAAGGTTAAAAATAAAATAAATATTTTTTAAAAGGCAAAGGACTAATCAGTTTATTTATCAATGTAGAGAGCTTTATATGTCCTCTTCCAAGTACCCACACTATATAAAGATGTGGTGATATTGCATTGCTGTTCCTCATTGGCTGGGCATGATCAGGAGATCTGAGAGCATCTATTGCTAGATAGACTCTGAACAATCAGGAACTCTGGGCAGTGGCTGTTACTAGGCCCTCAGGAAGACTCCAGGTTATCTCATAAGGAAGTATTTTATGTGCTTGCTTTGCTGGTTTGAGTCAATTTCCTTGACCCCATGGGCCAGTTTTACTACAGTGTTGTATAATTTTTATTGTTCCAAAAAATACTATGCAAGCGCCAAGGATAGTAAACAACAACTGTTCTATCTGTCTGCAATATAAAAATTGTTCTATCTGAACCACACAAACACACACACAAAAAAAAATGATGAGCATGACAAGATAGAGGTACAAAAAATGCCCTCACATGTTCATGGTAACCAATTATCTATATAAATTGAGGTCAACTTAACAGGATGAAAAACTTGACTGATACTAGAAATTTAGTCAAATATAATATTACTACTTTGTTCAGTATTTTATTCAGAATTCATCTGTGGTAACATATTGCATACCTAATAAAACTTGAATATTGGGGAGAAGGCATACAGTCAAATTCTAGGCAGATAGCTCAGAAATTTCTTGATCCTTGAGTACAAGGACAAACAGCTGAGATTCAATAGCATACACTTTTAATCCCTGCACAGGGAAAGTCAGGAGTGGTAACCATTGCCCTTAATCCCATAACTCCAGAAACGGAATTTCCTCTGTTTCTTTGAGTTCAAGACTAACTACAAAATAGAGTAGTATATACCTTTAATCCTAACCTGGATGGGATACAGCTGGCAAGAAGAGTATTTAAAGCCTCTTAGGAACCCATCAGGAAAAAGGGACTGGCAGAAGCAACCAGGAACAAGGCTGAGAAAGTGGCAAGACAGCTGGATGAGAATTGACTGTGGTGCTTTGTCTCTCTGATATTTCAGCCTTCCCCCAATATTTGGACCAGAGTCTCATTCATACAATCCAAGTTCATTCAACTACATTCATACTGAATTTATTGTGGTCACCTTTTCAAGCCCACATAAACTTCTTACCACATTTTAAATTTTATCCTTGTACACACAGATAAGGACATTTATCATTCTTCATCTAAAAGCTTCACTTCACTGTAAATGGACAGTACACCAATGCAAATACACACATGAATAGAATGTAGACTCCAAAAGGGTTTGGGGATCCAAGTCACTGTGGATACTGCATTACCTGATAGCTCCTGGGTGTTTGGCTCAGGAAATAGTGTTGATGAGAGAACAGAAGGACTGAAACTTACAAGCCAGAATAGCAAGATGTTTTATGGGAAACATTATCTAGATGGCTGCTGAATAAAATGACTATAACAAGAGCAATATAAATAACGTGCTAACATGGAAATGGGGAAACTTCATGCTGTAGCACTCAGAGAAATCTGCAAGTAACCAATGGCTACTGGGAGAAAAGGAATTTGTGTACTGCAGGGATAACCCACTCTCCTTATTAGTTATTCAATAACAACAGGACTGAAACTATATATACACAATGAAAAAAATTGAGCTCAGAGAGTTATATTTTTATATTTGCACATATACACACACAAATGCACATTCATGTATAGATAGAAAGATAGAATAGATGGTAGACCAGCAGACAAATGATAGCTAGATAGAGAGATAGATAGATATATAGATAGATAAATGTAATTTCATTATAACATAAAAGAGGATAACTATGAGTGGCATGAGAGTGTTTTGAAGAATAAAGTCATATTTTTAATCCATTTATTCCCTTGTTCAGACTCCCTTCCCTCTCCCACCAATGACTCTGAAGAAAATATTTTGAAAATATTCTTTTTGTCATAAAAAAACTCTTTGAGTATACATGCAGGTTTAATCAAATCACAACATTTACATAATGTATTCATGTATTTAAAAACACATTGCTGTTTTTTAATGTACAATTTGTGTTTCTGAGTACAAGTTAACTGATGAATTTAAATTTTTCTGGAAGAGTAAATCAGGCTTAGTTTACCCTTCAATAATACTCAAGGACAAAATGCAACAGAATGACTAGAAACAATACAAGTGAATCTCAAATAATTAATGAACAAGTAAAGGTATGTGGACATAAATTATAATATCTTATGGTATATATGATTAATGACCATGAAAAATCTAGGGAAGGAAATAATGCTAAGAGACAACTGACTACTAACAACCTACAAAAGCTTTATATAAATTCAAATGTATAAAACATAACTTTATTCATTTAACTTAATGCTATACTTATGTGGGCATGCTACATATCCACAAAAAGTAATAAAACACAAAGAATGATTGTATAGTGTAGTTAAGTTAGTTAAGACTTTATAGTAAAGTAAAATTACACTAAGAACTTAGGTTATAAAAACTAGAGAGACATCTAACACCAGGAAAACAAAAACATCAACATTCAAATGGCAATAAATGATACATGACTTTGGCTCATATTTTAATGTAAAGCAGAGTGGACTACAATGGTTCTTCACTTATTTGAAGCTATTATTAAAAGATATTATAGCATTTTTAATAAGAAATGTGTACTATAGGCATACATATTTAAACAGTTGGTTTCCATTTGGTGGTGTTGTTGTTTTAGGTGATAGGTTGTCCTTGCTGGAAGAAATATGTCCCTAGGTATAAGCTATGAAAGACAACTGTAGTAATCATTGTATCACCAATACCTCTGAAGAGTGGGTTTTGATAAAAAAGAGCTTGCCTCCTTGTATTTGACTTTGTTTAGCTGTTTGCAGTTAAAGATGTGATCTCCCAGCTTTCTATTGCCATGTTTTTCCTTATGTTTTCTCTATCTGGCAGTATAAGCCTTAATAACCTCTTCATTCCTTAAGTTGTTTTCTGATTATATTTTATCACAGTAATAGCAAAGTAACTGATAAAAATGGTCAATAGAAAGTTAAAAAGGCATAAATGGAGTTGAGTAACATTAAATTTGAAGTTCCCAGTAGATCCTATAACATGTGTGATTTATGGAGAATTGTAGATTGAATAGTAAAATTCACTTTAGCTGTTAACAAAGATAGAGGAACAAATTGGAATGCACTGTGTAAAGTTGCCTTCAGGAAACCAATGACTTCGGTACTACATACAAAGTTCTGTAGAAAGAAAATGTGGGCCATACAATTTAGACCAAAAATATTTGCCATCACTGAGAAAACCAACCAACCAAACAAAAATCTGATTTTAGGAGAAGGCTTTACCTGGAAAACTTTACAATTATGAGGTCTAGATCATTTATTTCATTTCTTTCTGTTTTATTAAAATAAGACTACATGATTTTCTTTAGATTCCATTTCTTGATTTATCTCCTCCCAGGTTAACTCTTTCCTCAATCTCTTGCCACCTTCTGTAGTTAGCCATAAATTTGGTATTTATAATTATATCATCTTCATACTGACTGCAGTAAAGGGCTCCTCTCTCTGTCTCTCTCTCTCTCTCTCCGAAAGAAAAATATTCCCACACTTAGCTGCTTTTGTTTCTTTTTCTAGGAGTAGGACACTGTAATATTTCTCACTTCCATGAGAGCATGTCTACTGCTGTTGTCTTTTTTCAGATCTTGTTTAGGCAGTCATATTTTTGAGGTTTCATAGGATAAGTTTCCCTATTACTTCTACAAAACACCATCTCTTATATTCTTTGTCCCATGGCTGTCACAATCTGTCTACTCCTTCCTATACTATGTTTTCTGATGCATAGGTGTGAAAATTGTAGATAAAAACACAGGCTTTGGCCATATCATAATCCATAATTGTTTTATGGATTTTGACCAGTTTTGGTTTTCTGTAATAGTCTCTGTTTAATGCAAAGAGAAGTTAATTTGGTTAAGACCAGTAGTTACACTATTCTGTATGTGTAAATATTAGTACGTAAATTTCAATTAGCAATTACAATCAATTACTTTCATTATATCTCAGTAGTACATTTTCTTCTAAGATCCACACTCTCACTAAACTCAGGTAGTTTTCCAGCATTTTAGCAACAGGAATGAATTATTTCCTATTGAGTAAGACTTAAATGTCATTATAGGCTTTGCCATCATAAAATTAGACACCTTTAGGCCTTTTTTAAAAAATATGTTTTTATTTTTATAAAATATATATAATTCTAAGAATAGTATACATATATCCCTGTTAATAAAGTATCAAATATTCTAATAATGTTAAATTTTTCTAAGGATGTCTCACTAAGTAATTTCATCTATAGGCAAGTATGATGACCTGTGTTCAATCTTTAGTCTCTACAAAATGGAAAGGCATGCAAGTTTTCAAAAGATTGCCACACTATCAGTGTATCATGCCCATAATCATATGTGCACACAAAATTGTTGTAAAAAGTTTCCCAGGCCCTTTTGGGCCCAAGGTTCTGACCTTGCCTGCAGCGGCTTTTGTCCCCCAAAGAAATGAATCAGACACTTATATTAATTTCATCCTGTTTGGCCTATGTCTCAAGCACATTACTAGCTAGCTCTTTCATATTAATTCAACCCATTTCTTGTATTCTATCTGCCATGTGTCCTGGCCCACTGCTCACCTGGATTGTTTACATGTCTCTTCTTCGGGGATCAGATGGAGACTGGCTAACTCCATCCTCCTTCTACCCGTCTGTCTTCTGATTCTCCACCGACTTCAGTGCTCTACATGGGCCAAAACAGATCCTTTATTTACAGCATACAGAGAAATTCCACCACACAAAATGAAAGATATAAATAAAATAAAATTTTCTTGAGACTGAAAATGATACTGAAAACTTCTTGATTTAATTTCCCAACTTATTATTTAAAATGTTAATAATACTTAAATAGCATAAATAGTATTCAGTCTTTCAATAATGTGTATATTAACTAGTATTATATGAAAATAAAATGCATGGACTTACATTCAACAAGTAAGAACTTTATTTTTGACTTCAACACTGTCTCACAGTTAAAATTTTCTTAGAGTGTTCTCTGGGATGAGAATGTTTCACACCATTTTTTTATGATCCACTTTTATTTGATTAAGAAGTAGAAATAATTTTCCAAAAGATGCTAAAAAAAGTATAATTTTCTTTTTCCATTCTTTCTCACTTAGCCATTGGCAGGGTTTTAAGTTCTGCAATCTCATTATCTGCAATAAAAGAAACAGAATTTTTCAGATAACTCCTTTAATAGTTATTAGATGCCACTATTTTCCAAAACAAATATGTGCACTGTTATTTTCAACAGCATATCAAATCTATTTATTTTGCCTTTGCAATTTAGTTTTGCAATTTGATCTCTGGTTTATCATCTCTGCTAAAGCCCATCTCCCTACACTGTTATGTTTCATTAGAGCTCCTTTTTGTTAATGTATCTTACAATCCAATTCATGAAACATGCTTTTTAACTTGCAGGCAATAAATGGCTCAACTTAATGTCTTTCAAAATGTAAGTCAAACTCAGTACTATAATTTGAATTGTTTAATATAAAAATGATTAGATTGTTCTGCATCTCAGAAAGTGATTGAACATGCCTGTAGGGTTTCAGGGTATGTAAAAAACACTGTCAAAACTTGTCATTATTCTGATCCATTGTAAAATGAATAATCCACATCCTTGCCTATGGGTTTTATCATTAACCCCTTAGTGATCTGATTCAAATCACTCTTCTCTGGAGTGTAAATTATATTTACTATAGACAACAGTTGACATTTCATATAGCCTACCAATCACACTGCAAGAAAGAACAGCTCTCAGGCAGCTTTTTCAATTATTTTCTAGATTTACCTTATATCTTCAATTGCTTTTGCAAATCTCAACATGTTTATAGTAAAAAATGTGAATATATATAAGTGAATGAATAAATGACACAGAATACAACAAGATAATTTTCTAAACTCTGTTTACTCAGTTATATATCTATTGGATCATGAAATTAATTATAAGCTTATTGGTGAGAATATTGACATAACATCTGCAAATGAGTAGCAACAAATAACTATAATGTTCAGTGCTATTTGATCCTTTTCCCAGAAGGAAAAAGTTAAAAAATCAATTGCCTTTGATCATTTTTAATAATGTTTGGCACACATGAAAACTCAAAATATTTCTAAAGTAATAGCTATAATATTTATTTTGATTGCTTGAAATAGAAAACCAGGATCCTGGGTAAAATTTTTACTTACATCTTGTGCTAGTCACTTTTGTCTCTGATAAAATAGCTAAAAATATTTAAGATGGGAAATATTACATTGTTTTTTTTGGTTCCAGAGGTTTTTATGCATGTTCAACAGACTCAATTATGTGTGGAATATTGTCAAGTACAAAAGTATGGAGGAAGGGCATAAAAGGGCTAAGTTGCTCAACACTTGGTAGCAGGTAAACATAAATAGAATGAATGTGTTAGCCATAGTTCTTTTCTTATGTCAAGGTCCACAACACATTGCATGGTTCTGCCCACATTTAGGAAGGTAGCTTTTACCCTATTAAATATTTGGAAACAAGTTTATAGACACAATAAAAAATGTCCCTTTCTAACCATATGACCATATTTCTAAATCACCAAATTTAATTATTATATTAGCTACCATTCTCCTGTTGTGATAAAACCCCATGGCTTACAGCAACTAGTGCAGGGGAGATTTTATTCAGGCTTATGATTACAGGGAGATGGAAGTCCATCATGGCATGGAGCCATGGCATAAGTGATAGGGATGGCAAACAAAGCAAGAAGATGAGATCTTACATTTTCCATTTTTGACATTGTAAATATAAAACAGACACAAAAAATTAGGAATGACATGAGATTTCCAACTCTCACAGCCCACCCCCTCATAATCATTCATGATCCAGTTCCTTTATCAAGGCTATATATGCTAACTGTCCCCAAACAGAGTCATCATCAGGAGACCAAGTATTTAAATACCTGAACTTATAAATCAAACTACTATAATTCTCAAAATTAAGTATCACATATACTTACTGCATTATATATGTTACATACAGGTAACAACATTTTCGATTACTTCTTTCTTTTCATAAAAAAAAAGAAAGTTGGAAATACCTTCCGATGCATTGGCACAGGTGATTACTTCCTATATATAACACTAGTAGCACAGACACTAAGAACAAGAATCAATAAATGGGACCTTTTGAAACTGAGAAGCTTTTGTAAGGTCAAGGACACAGTCAATAAGACAAAATGACAGTCTACAGAATGGAAAAATATTTTTACCAACCTTACAAGTGACAGAGGATTGATCTCTAAAACATATAGAGAACTCAAGAAACTAGAGCCCAAAACCCTTAATAACCCAATTAAAAAATGGAGTTCAGAACTAAAAAGGGAATTCTCAGCAGAAGAATTACAAATAGCTGAAAGGAATATGAAGAAGTACTCAACATCTTTAGCCATCAGAGAAATGCAAATCAAAACAACTTTGAGATACCACCTTACACCTGTCAGAATGGCTCTGATTAAGAACACAGATGATAGCCTATGCTGGAGAGGATGCAGAGCAAGGGGAATACACCTCCATTGATGGTGGGGGGAGTGTAAGCTTGCTCAGCCACTCTGGAATGCAATATGTTGGTTTCTGAGAAAACTGGGAATCACTCTCACCAAGGATCCAGCAATACCACTTTTATGCACATACCCTAAAGACACACATTCACTCCCTAATAGCATTAGCTCAACTATGTTCATAGCAATATTATTTGTAATAGCAAGAACTGAAAGCAATCTTGATGCCCCTCAACTGAAGAATGGGTTAACAAATTGTGGTACATCTACACAATGGAGTACTACTCAGAAATAACAAAAAATGATATTCTAAAATTTGCAGGCAAATGGATGGATATGAAGAATATCCTCCTGAGTGAGTTATCACAATCCCAGAAAGAGAAGCATGGGATATACTCATTCATTAGTGGACTTAAAAGAAAAATAGATGTCATTGTATACAAGAGCTCAAGCTAGAATATGGGTAAATGACACAGAGTCTCACTTCTTCATTGATGGCTTCTGGCAGGGGTGTGGTTGAGGAAAGACTTATTTTCCTTAAGGGTCTGGCCATAGGAAGTTTAATTATGCTACAGTAAGTAAATGAGCAGCAGGAATGGGCATTTTTGTAAATGGGGAGAGCATAAGAGTGAGTATGAATCTGAGAGGCCTGATAACTGAGTTTGATGGGGTGCATGATGAAAAATAATGAATATGTACATAAAAAATAAAAAATAAACTTCTAACAGATCCTTTCTAGTCAGTAGACTAAAAATTACAGTTTTGAATACTCTGAAACATAATTTATTATTTTTCTTTGCAGAGTTTTAGGAAGAAAGGGAAGTAACCAACTGAAAGAGGAAGGAATTATGGTGAATTACAGAACAGAGAAACATACATCTGCTACTGAATTTTTGGACCTATGATATATGTAAAAGAGAAAAAGTAAAGACTGTAAGAACAAGAGGTAGTGGGAAACAATATCATCCAGACACAACAGGAATGATGCACATATGAACTCACAGAGTTTGTGTTATCATGAATATGGCCTGCACAGATTCAAGACAGATTGGGTACCAGTACTGAGGGGGGGAATGAAAACAGTTTTATATCTATAATGAATAGCTATAATTGATGCTTACTTGCAAAAAAAATTATTCTTCTCCAGTGGAGTCTCACTGGGTCTATTAAATATTCTACAAGATATCCACTATGCCAAAGAGTAAATGAACAAAAAATACGAACTCATATCTTTGTTTGCACAATATTTTATAGTTTTATTCTTTTTGTATTTTGTTTTTTTTGTGTGTGTGTGTCTGTGTGTGTGTGTGTGTGTATTAGACAGGGGGAGATAGAGTGGAACTTTTAAAGAAAAAGAGTCTCTTAGTTTGGGTTATTTTAAAAATACAGAGAATGAAAGGGCATGGAGTTGCATAAGTAAATAGGATAAGTGGATCTGATAGAAAGTGGAAAAAGAAAAATGCATAATACAAATATATTATATAATTTCCTTTCATTAAAATATTTTTGAAAAACAGAAAAAAAATAGTTGAGTTTAGTGTATGTCAGTAGCATTATTGTTATCCAACCTATTTCTTGAAGGAGAGATACAGTTGTTGAGAGAGCATCCTGATGAGTATAGATTCAAGTATCTTTATAAGTTGTGGTTTGACAGGATGCTAAATAGTAATGACACTGCCATAAAATTTTCTTATAAGTGAATCAATTATTAATTTTTCTATGGTATGCTTACTTTTTTAATAAAAAATATCTGCTTTCTATTTAATCATATATTAAAAGTTCTTTTATAAATTTTCACAGAATGTATTATTATATATAATTTATATCTAAAGTAATACATATTGTTTGTATACAGTATTTTTATGAATATGAACAAAGGTTGTCAATAAATATTTTTTTCAATTTTGTCTTTAATTTTTTAAATTTTAATTTATTTTTTGTAAAATTTTTATTTTACATACCAACCACAGTTTCTCCCTCCCTTTTTCCCAGTCTTCTCTCAACTTCACCTAACCCTACTCCACCTTTCACTCCAAAGAGAATGAGGCCACCCTGGGGAAGTTAATAAATTCCGGCTTATTAATGTGAGACAGCATTAAGTTCTCTCCCCAATATCAAGGGTAAGCAAGGTATCCCTCTATAGGGAATGGGCTCCAAATGGCAGTTCATGCACTAGGGATAAATCCTGGTACCACTAACAGAGGACCCACAATCTGCCCAAGCCACACAATTGTCATCCACATTTAGATGACACATTCATGTTCCCCAGCTATCAGTTCACTGTGAGTGAGCTTTCAATAGTTCTGGTCAGCTTTTGTTTCTCTCCATTTTCTTAGTTTCCTAACTTTCCAAACAAACATTTTTTTTCACTGTTCCAAAAGTTTTGCCTAGGACGAGTGGCTTTTTTAACTGCTGAGCAAAAATCCTAAGGTCATGAGGACACAACGTGTGTTTTTATATCAGCTTACTCCGTAGTCTGACGCAGTACAAACCACACCAGTCAATGATATGTGCTGATTACTTGCTTCATCTCAAATTCATACAGTGCATGTTTGATGCAGAAAGTTATGGTGTTTATAAGATCAATTGTTTATAAGTTTCACAGTAGCTAAAGTGGGAAACTGATAGAATATTTTTCTAAGGTTAAGAAGGTGCTCACTTTCAGTTTCAGGTATGCTCCTGGGTGCACTAATACTCAAACACTCTTCTCATCAGCATAATAAAGTCAAAGAAAAATGTGTTTGCAAGCCATAGAACTCCTCACCAGAAAATTCTTCATTCATTTTATAAATACATACCTTACAATCAGTGTTTCAAAACTTCTTGTATAATAAAGACAATTTTCAACTGACAAAATATACAAGTTAAATTAAATCAAGCTATTCTACTTTTCACACCATTTCCTCATTTTCTACAAACCAATTTTCTTGAAGAGGAAATTGTGCTTTCCATCTACAACCTGTCCTTGCTCCAATGAGATCTTAATTTTGTTCATTAAGCTCAAGTTAAGTTTACATGGATTTTGATGAAAAAAAATACAATATTGTTTTTTTCTTGACTCTTGAGATATAATCTGTTTTTAAATATAAATTGTTCTTAAAATTTTTATGTATCCAAAGCTAGCAATATACTAATTATCAATTGCATCCACTTTGCATGTACTAAAATTGCATGTGTATACTTCCATACATGGTTGATTTATGGGTACGTTCACACTGGTGCAACTCTTTTATTCTTGAAACTTTCTCATCAGCACATATCTTTATTAATAATATTTGATTTCGTAAAACAAATTTTAATTTTTTTACTTTATACCATGCTTTCTACCAAAACTTAATCTAGTTATGTATTTTGAAGAATGGCTTATTACTATCAAAAGTGAAAAAAATGATAGAATTTATTGATTATTTATACAACATAATAGTTAACATAGTAGTATTAGCAAAGCCAGGTAGATTCTTAAAATATGAATGAATAACATGACTATACCTAAAATGTATATTTCAATGTATATATTTCTTCAATGTTTTTTATTCTAACACAGAAAAATCTAATTATTTTAGAATTTTCTGTTGGAGTTATATTCTGTAAATATTATTTTAATGTTAAATTTATGTGATTTGAAAAATTATTTTTATTTATAACTGAAAATTTTATTTTGTTATTTAAAATTATATAATTAATATCATATTGCCACTTAAACAATACATTCAACTTGTTCTCTGGCAAACTATAACAAAGATGTCCTCTGAATCACTTTAAATACCAGTGAAGACGTTCGAAAGAAATCTGAAAAATTACAACTGTAGGTATGCCTATAATTGATAATTACAATATGCTGATGAATAATCTCTTAATTTTTATGTGAATGAATTCATTGACTTTAGAAATGGGAGACATGTGTTAATTCAGGCATTCTGTTTATACTGAGCTACACTTCAATCATGCTATTGCTCATTGTGAGTTATTGAAAAGCATATATGTTTTAATAACAGGATATTAAAGTAATAGTGAAGCTTTATTTACTGTCTGTGATATAGACAGGCTGAAAAACACTTATAAGTAATCAAAATTATCATAGCTTTAAAAGAAATTCTAAATTTAGTGTTGTAAGAAGTTTGCCATAAATACCCTGTAAGACTTTTGAAAAATATATGATAAACTTATGAAAACAGGTAAGATATCTATATAAGTATGATGGAAGTATAAAAATAAATGCAACAAATGGCATCAATAAAAATTATTATGTCAGTTTTCTTTGAACATGTTCTTTCTTTGGTTATAAACAATTTTTATTTGGTTTTTATTTTGTTTTTTCAAAGTTTATTTTAATCTGTATTTTTATATAAGTGTAGTTTAAAATTTATTTTCCATAATTTTAAGATCAAAATATTATACATGATAGTCATCCATGAAGAACCACAAATTACTTCCAAAATAATAGCCAAGACAGTTAGTGACAAAAAAGACAAGCTTTCAAATTACAAATGAAAGTTTAAAATTATTTTAAAAAATAACAAATTTGGGGCTGGAGAGATGGTTCAGAGGTTAAGAGCACTGACTGTTCTTCCAGAGGTCCTGAGTTCAATTCCCAGCAAAACCACATGGTGGCTCACAACCATCTATGATGAGGTCTGGCGCCCTCTTCTGTAAAACTGTATGCATAATAAATAAATCAAAAAAAAATTAAAAAAAAATAACAAATTTATATCTGACCATGCAATATAACAATGCTAACTTAATATATCAAATTATTTAACAATTTAAAAGAAACTTTGTACTGCCCAGCTGTGTTACAAGCTTTATTTTTAAATTGTATCATTTATGTTTTGAGATTATAATATAATTGCATTATTAGCTTTTTCCTTTTCCTTTCTATGAATCTTCCTATATAACATTCCTTGTTCTCTTTCAATTTATTGTCTTTTTTGCATCAATAGTTATATGTATAAGTGAACATATATTTTCTATATATATTTATACAATCTGCTTAATTTATACAATATTATTTATATTCATGTTTATTTTTAAACTTTACCAGGGATAGAAGTGGAGTGTAGTATAGGTAAAAATTACTTTCTTTGTTTTCAGAAACATAAAGAAAGCTTTAGTATGCTGTACAGTAAACTCTGTCACAGAATAAAACTTATATAAAAAATAATGAAAATAAAATATTCTTGCAGTCCAAATTTACTGGCCCAGCATGGTACCAAGATACAAACCAACAATTCCAAATAATCACACAAACTCATATATATTTATATATACATAAATATAACACATACTGTTTTGCCTATGGCTTAGGCATATTACTTGTTAACTCTTACTCTTAAACTTACCGATAATTAGCATAGGTTGGTACCTTTTCTCAGAACAGCATTCTCTTTTTCTTTCTTCTGTATCTGCCTGGCATTTCTGCTCTGTTCTTTCTCTTCCCAGAATTTTCATAGACTGGTAGCCACACTCATACTTCCTGTTCACCTCCTAGCTAATCATCATTTTATTAAAACAGTGGAAGAGACAAATATTTACAATGTACAAGATCATAATCAATAGCATTTTCCCTATTTTGAAAAAGAAAAAACACAAATATAATTTCCATTACATAGGATTTTTTTCTTACCATTATCTATAACAACTTTTAATCAATGCTGTAAGCAAAGACAAACATCTATAATCCATCTTTTGGAAATGTTAGTGTAATTCTATAGGCAACCTCCTGCTAATTAAAGACATTGGCAATCTTACTGGGAACAAAAGAAAATTTAGGATTATGAACAAGTTTTTAGTAGCATGGTCTTTGAGACTAGGTCATCTTAACCAGTCTCCTTGAAGCTATTCTAGATGCAGAGGTCAGAGGAAACTGAAACAGCTGAAGAAATTGAAACTGAAATGCTGGATTAACTAGGCATCCAATCTTTCTTTTCTTTTTCTTTTTTTTATGTTTAAAGTCTCATTTTTTAATCCATATATTCCCTTGTTCAAACTCTCTCCCCCTTTTGCCCCTCTCAGTCAATCTCTCTTCTCCCCATCTCCTTATCTCCTCCCCAGCAAGGGCAGAATGTCCCAACGTCCAAAGGTGACTTAGTTCAGCATCCACTCCAGGCAAGTCTGCTTTCCTCATCCCAACATCAAGACTGGGTCAAGTGTTCCTTTGGAGGAAATGGGCTCCAAGGTGCTGGTCCAAGGTGCTTCAGATCCCATATTGTTCAATGGTTGTGGTTTGCAGCTTGGGAATACTTTGCTTTTTGTTTAAAGTCCACTAATGAGAAAGTACATCCCCTGCATCCATTTTTATTGGACACTTTTTGGAGGTCTTCCTTGATCAAACCTGCTTTTCTTTCCCAGACTGAATCCACAACCTCTCATTTTCTGTGAAAATAAAAAATAACTCTCTTCCCCAATTTAACATATAATTTGACTTAAATTTGAAAGTCAAGACATTTAGAAAATATATAGTTTGAATTAATGGAGCAGCATTTATGATCAAATGTCTCTTACCAACTTTTGCTCCTTCCCCAGCAGTCAAACAATTCAATGAAAACATAAAATACAGTTTCCAGATTCTGTGTCCTTTCTATCTTTATGTGGCTTATATACTGTTTTTTACTTTATTTCTTTTTTAAGACTTATTTTCCCCTTCTCCCTCAAGCCTATGTGTATTTTAAAATACACTATAAACTTTTCAGTGTGTATTGTTTATTTTTTTTAATCTATCTTCACTATATATCTCTATTCCTTTGCTGTTTCTGATCACACCTTTGATCTGCTGAGACATGGCTAAGGTTAAAGGCTTGGCTATGGCAGTTGACTGCCCAGCTCCCTTTATTCCTTTTTCTTTTTCTTTTCTTTTTTTTTTCTAATCACATTCTTAATCTGCTAAGGTGCATCTAGGATTAAAAGCTTGGCTATGGCAGCAGACCCAATTCAGTTCTTTGATATGTAAGCATTTAACTTTATCACAGCTTCACTGGCAAAAACAAACTTTTACCATCACAAGTCTGGGGAATTTTACACTGCCACCAAGTAGACAATACCAACTTCTACTCATAAACACCATTTAAGAGTTTTACAGCAGGGCCTCTTTAAAGAATCACACATATTTTTGCTGCTAATGCTAAACCAGAAAGCATTTCTTAAAGAAGTCATGCCTCTGCTTGCTACCAGTAGAGCTCTCCCAAGAAAATGCAGATACTAAGAAGCTGTCTATTGACTCTGTCCTTTTTTGTCTATAAAAACAAAACTCTTTGGTTTGTCATATTCAGCTTGTTCTAGAACCAAAGCTTTTGTGAGATAGTATGAAGACATAGTGATGCAGCTCAAGCTGCATGTAAAAACCCACAATTTTATAAATCAAGACCAAATGCCACTCTGTACCATGGCACATTTGAGAGATACAACTAGGAATCTGTTTTTGACTCTCTTTTCTGTGCTCTAGAACTCCTTTTTAAAGCTTTTTCAGGACTATGTAGATTGTGTTCTATGTTGGAATTCCACTTGTGGTAAGAAGTTTCTATCTGACCTAGCTCTGAGTTCTGGATGCACAGATGCAAATAATCAACCAAAGTAATATATATATTAATGCTGTTTGGCCTCTAACTCAGGAATATTACTTTTTAACTCCTAAACTAACCCATGATTAGCCAATTGGTTCGATACCTTTTCTCAGAGCAAAGTTCTCTTTTCTTTCCTCTGTGTCTACCTGGCATTTCTGCTCTGCAATTCTCAATTTTCTTAGTCTGGTAGCCCCACCCATACTCCTGTTTGTCATCTGGCCAAACAACATTTTATTAAATCAGTAGAAGAAACAAATATTTGCAATATAAGGAGCATAAGTCTACAAAACATTGACTTTCATTAATCATGATTATAAAATTATAGTTGTAGTCTTTGTAAGAATTTCAATGATTAATTGTATTCAGATTCTTATCTTATTTTTATAAAACATTTTAATTTAGCATAGCAACAGACCATATTATACACAATTTTAAAGCCTAACTTTACACAACGTTTAGAAGCAGTGCTCATAATGACTCATGTGAGATTATAGTACATGAAATATAATATATATGTATATATATACATGTATATACAATCTCATACATGACATCTGTAAAGTTTATTCCTTCTAAAATTAAGTTTAAAGGGCTTGTTTTGGAGAATAAATAATGAGAGTCACATATTGACTTGAATATTAAAAGCACTCAATAGCAAACATTTTTGTGAATTTAAACATACTTTAAGATAATTTAAAAGTGCTTCAGTTTTTAAAGAAAAATGATCAAAGCCATAATATGAAGTCATAATTGACTGCCAAACTAAATTATCTGAATTTCATAAAATGTTAATCATACTTTCTGTAGACACTATTTAATGTAAAGTTAAGTGGCAGTAATTATGAGAGAATTGGAATAGCAAATATATTCATCATAGTGTTAAATATGATATCTTGCATATATTAATATATATTTAATTTTAAGGAACCTGCTCTAGAGCAGGATATCTGTTATAAGTACTATGCCTCCCCAAATTTACATTGCGGCTTTATTCCTCATACCTCAAAAAAATGATTACCTAAACACAATCCAAATAAATACACCACGGATAAACATGCCATTGTGGAAAAGCATCTCTAAAAGACCTTCCATTTCTTTCCCCCCTCCCTCAAGAGTGAGTCAGGTGTTCCTATAGTTGGACTGGGGTTTGAAGGGTCAGTCCAGGGTTCCATAAACAAAGAACCAGTGGCATCCAAGAAATGCAAACAGAAAGAGGAACTAGGAAGTACAGAAGTAACTGAAGGAAAATAAGGAGAAAAAATATGTAATTGTACTTTTACTTAAATTTTGTCATTGTTATAAATTTCTCTAGTTTTTGTTGTAATTTCTTCAAACGAAATAAAGCAAACTAATACAAAAAGAAAAAAATAATTTACTGAATTATGTCTTCTAAAAGTTTTTAAAACATGTAGCCCAAGAACTTTTTTATTTAGTATTCAAAATACAGAAAGAAAAACTAAATTAAAGACATAAGTGCTGACAGAAAGTTCTGAATGTACGATTAGCAGAGAAAAGTAATCATCCATTCTTCAGTTGAGGGACATCTAGGTTGTTTCCAGGTTCTTGCTATTACAAATAATGCTGCTATGAACATAGTTGAGCTAATACCTTTGTAGTGTGAATGTGCCTCTTTAGGGTATATACCCAGAAGTGGTATTGCTGGGTCCTTGGGGAGATTGATTCTCAATTTTCTGAGAAACCTCCATATTGTATTCTAAAGTGGCTGAACAAGCTTACACTCCCACCAACAATGGAGGAGTGTTCCCTTTGCACCGCATCCTCTCCAGCATAGGCTGTCATCTGTGCCTTTTATCTTAGCCACTCTAACAGGTGTTAGGTGGTATCTCAAAGTTGTTTTGATTTGCATTTCTCTGATGGCTAAGGATGAAGAGCACTTTTTCAGGTGCCTTTCAGC
>PVIH01006465.1:75334-111066 GCA_004025045.1 Sigmodon hispidus | reverse complement strand
TTTTTTTTTTTTTTTTTTTTTTTTTTTTTTTTTTTTTTTTTTTTTTTTTTTTTTTTTTTTTTTTTTTTTTTTTTTTTTTTTTTTTTTTTTTTTTTTTTTTTTTTTTTTTTTTTTTTTTTTTTTTTTAAACAACTTTATTTATTATTTTTATTTATTTGCCTTGCTGTTTGCCTGGAACTGAAACTACAGACAGTTGTTAGCTGCCATGTGGGTGCTGGGAATTGAACCCGGGTCCTCTGGAAGAGCAGATGGTGCTCTTAACCGCTGAGCCGCCTCTCCAGCCCCATTACCCTCTTCTACATAATAAATAAATAAATCTGGGCTGGAGAGATGGCTCAGTGGTTAAGAGCACTGACTGCTCTTCCAGAGGACCGGGGTTCAATTCCCAGCACCCACGTGGCAGCTCACAACTGTCTGTAGTTCCAGTTCCAGGCAAACACCAAGGCAAATAAATAAATAAAGTTAAGATAAATAAATCTTTAAAAAAAAAAAAACAAAAAAAAAATGAAGTTTTGTCTATGTGTGTAAGTTCACTGTGTGTGTGAAATGCCTTTGGGAGCCAGATCTTCTGGAACTGGAGTTGTTCAGCTTGTCCATTTGTTTGTTATTTGTTTGATTTAATTTTCAACTTTTTAAAAATTATTCTTGGGCTGGAGAGATGTTTCAGTGTTTAAGACACTGCTCTTTCTGAGGACTCGAGTTCAATTCACAGTACGCACGTGGCAGCTCACAACTGTCTGTTACTTCCAAGATCTAACATTTTCATGCAGATATACATGCAGGCAAAACACCAAGTGCAGATTAAAAAATAAATCAAAATTTTTCTTTCTAATGGGTAGTAAATATTTTTCTAGGCATTTATTTTATAAATATAAATGAGTGCTTGCATGTATGTATGTCTGGGTACTGCATGTGTACCTCATGCTTGGAGAGGCCAGAAGAGGTTATTGGATTCTCTGCAACTGGAGTTACAGATGTTTGTGAGCTTCTGTATGGTCGTTGGTAGTTGAACCCAGATCCACTGGGATAGGAGCTGGAGCTCCTGAGTGCTTAGTCATTGTTCCTGCCTTTTCTTCAAAACCTTAAAAATATTTTTTTAAAAATCCTTTCATTTTTGTGTATATTTGTGACGTGTCCCTGCCCTGTGAGCACTTTAATTAAATGGGGGCACCATGCCCATAGCATTTTTATGAGTTTTCAAATCCAAACTCTAGTCTTCACACAAGCTTTCAGAACAGGGGCTTTATCTAAAATCGAGCCATCTCCCTATCTCCCTTTTACTTATTGATAGTATTTGGTTGTATTCATCTCATTATTCCTTCCACCCACTTCAGTTGATTCTCCTCTTCCTAATATGTCTTCCTCCTATGTTCATGTCTATTTTTTGTGACTCACTGAGTTTAGGTTTTTTGAATAGAAAATGAATAGAAGGGTTAATATGCTGGTTTTCAACTTAAAGAGATCTGTCTGCCTTTGCCTCCCTAGTGCTGAGATTAAGTATATGGTGCCACAGCAGAAAATATTTTTATTTTTATAATGTATCTTTGTCTGTGTTTTCTTTGTAATTACCCATCATGTTTGGGTGATCATGGTGACTTAGGAGAGAGCATTGGATCTCCTAAAGCAGTTAGGACCTGCCTAATGAGGGTGCTGGGAACTCTGATCATCTGAAAGAACAAAAAGGAATTAACCACTGAATCGTCTTTACGCCCTTAATCAGTACTTTTTAAATGTGTAATGCCATGCCTGGTATACACAGAGGCAAAACAGTTACAAGGCTGGTCATCTGTTGTGAATAGTAAATTCCAGGCCAATTAAAGCTACATAGTGAGAATTTCTCTAAAAACAAATAAACAAATATATAAGTAAGTAAATAAATAAATAATAGTCCTTGGTGAAATGATCTAGGGTCTTGATAGATTGCTCAGCAGTTAAAGACACTGATTGTTCTTCTAGAGGACCTGGGTTTCATTCATAGAACCCATATGGTGGTTCTTAACAGTTTCAAATTCCAGGGGATCTGTTGTCCTCTGTTGTTTCTGGGCACCAGTCATGCACATGGTGTATAGACATCCATATAGGTGAAACACATAAAATTAATAAAAAATAATAATGTTCTAAATCTTTGTTTTGTAGGGTAAAAATTCCACTGATGCAAATGAAGAGAATTCAGGTAAATTGACTTTATCCCAACTTGAAGAATGTATGTTTGTGTTTCTGTTTTTAGCTGCTGGTATAAAGAAAGGCAAAAAAAAAGATTATGAAATTACAAGGCTGGTCATCAGGCCTACATAGTGAATTCCAGCAATAAAAAGCTATATGGTTTTGTTTTATAGTCATGAAAAAGAAAAGAGGAAGAGAAGAAGAATCTTACAATATTGCAGAGGTCATGTCAAAAGAGGTAATAATCTAAGGAGATTGATATTTAAAAATGTACTTGACTGGACTTGGTGATGGTCCAGGCGGTGTGAATCTCTAATTTTGAGATCTGTATTTTAGTCTGTATAGTTCCAGATCAGACAGGGCTGTAATGAAGACCCTATTTTAAGAAAAGAAACAAAAAACTAGTACTTAATTTTAAAAAAAAAAAAAAAAATTAAAAAATTTTATCTGTATGGCTGTTTTGCCTGTGTGTATGTATGTATGTACAGTGTCCTTAGAGTTCAGCAGAGACCATCAGATCCCCAGGAACCAGAATTACAGAGATTGTGAATTGCCATGCAGGTGATAGGAACTGAACTTACGTCCTCTCAAAGAGCAACCAGTTGTCTTAACTACTGAGCTGTCTCTCCAGCCCTAATTTTACTTTTTCTGAGACAGAGTCTTTTTATATGGATCAGGCTGGGCTCTATCTTGAATTATGCTGCATCAGCCTCCTGAGTGCTATAGTTACAGGAATATGAAGTTACATCAGCCTAAATCATATGTTTATTAAGTATCAAGTGGGTTTTAATAAATTAATATCAGACATTTTTGTTAGAGAAAGTAGAGCAGAACATTCTGGTTTATAGAAACAATGTGTGTGGAGACAGCCATGAGTCTGTTGTGGGTGGGAGTATGGTAAAGATGCTAAGAAGTACTTAGGCAGGAGGATGGTACCATCTGTTGAAGGAATCTGGTGTTTTAAGTACAAGCACCTTTGTGCACACAAGACCAAAGAGGGCCTCAGGTTTCTTGCATCTGTAATTAATGGCACTTGTAGGATGCCCTGCTTATTTATTATGTGGGTACTAGAATCTGAATTCTAGCACTTACGATTGCATGGTAATCTTAGCTACAGAGCAATTTTTCCTTTCCCTTCTTTGTATCTTAAATTTAAAGTTAATCTTTTGTTTTTTTGAGACAGTGTCTCACCATTTTAGTCTTGGTTAGCATAGGATTTGCTTTGTAGATTAAGCTGGTCTTGAACTCACAGAGATCACTTGACTCTGCCTCTAGAGTTCTGAGATTAAAGACATCACTCCTAGCTCATGCTTCTTTAAACTATTTCATTCTACATTCTTTGCCCCCCACCCCCAACAATGTTCAGGACTAAATTTTTGCTGTAGTGTCTTGTCAGCCATGCATAGGTCTGCATTCATTACAGTTCACTATAAAGAGATGCTTCTTTGATTAAGTATGATAGTAGTGGCCATGGAAGTGGTAGTTTTATACATTATTAATTTTTATTTTTGTTCAATCTTACAGGAAATTTTGTCAGTGGCTAAAAAACATAAGGACAATGAGGTAAGGTTTATAAATTTTATTACTGCGTGTCTCTCTTGTGTGCACATGTGTGGAGTTGAGACAACATAGGCTTGAAGGCAGGCTCCTTTACCTGCTATGCCATCCTGCTGACACCTATGGCATTTATTGTTCTACATTCAGTTAGTTATGTGATATATGGCATGCAGGTGTCAGGGCAGTTTGTAGGAGTGGTTTTTTTTTTTTGTTTTTTTGTTTTTTTTAATATGGTGGGTCCCAGGGATTGAACGAGTCAGAGATAGTTCATCATCAGGGTTGATAGCAAGTGTTGAGCCATCTGGTGCCTCCTTAATGATTTATTTATTCACTCATCTATTATTCATTTATTCACTTGTTTATTCATTGACTCACTCATTTATTTATTTATTTATTTATTTATTTATTTATTTATTTATAGCTTTTCAGGACTCTCTGTAACAACCTTGTCCTGGAACTCAAAGAGATCCACCTGCCTCTGCTTCACATGTATCACCCACCACATGCTTCTCCTTAACATTTATAAGCAGAAGCTAATGGTATCTTGAGATTGGTATGTCCAATAATCTCAAGTGACTGTAGAGGGAGAATATGAGTCTGACACTAGCCTGGTATTCATAGTAAGTTTAAGGCCATCTTGTGATACATAAGAGGCTGTTCCAAACAAAACAAAGAAAAGGCATTTTTTTTTTAACTACTAAAAATTTGACATTGATTATTAAGTTCATATTGAGTTTCACAAATAGGTATATACTGACATTCTTTTTTTTAAGATTATTACTTTGTTCTTTCTGTTTTTTTTTTTTTTTTTTTTTTTTTTTTTTTTTTTTTTTTTTTAAAATTTTTTTTTTTTTTTTTTTTTTTTTTTTTTTTTTTTTTTTTTTTTTCTTCAGTTTTTAGAATCAAGGTTTCTCTGTGTAGCTCTGACTGTCCTGGAACTTGCTCTTTAGACCAGTCTGGCTTTGAACTCAGATTTGCCTGCCTCTGCCTCCCTACTGCTGGAAGTAAAGGTATGCACCATTACCACCTAGCCTAAAGATTATTTTTACTTATGTGTCTATGTATGTATCACATGTGAATATAAGTACCCAAAGAGGCCATTAGAGGAATTTCCCAGAGCTAGATTAGAGGAGGGTACTGGAAGTTTTCTCTAAGATCCCCTAACTATATCTTTCCAGCCCTGTTCCTTTTTATTTTCTTTTAAATGACTTCACATTTATATCAGAATGGAAATATCTTGAGATTTTTAATATACATACAGGTTTTATTCTCCAGACCTTGTAACTATAGTACTATAGAGTTTTGTTATTTTCTTTCTTGAAAAAAAAATGTATGCCTGATGGATGGGTGGGTGTGTGTGTTTGTGTGGACATGTGAAAGTCAGGACAGCTGTGATATCAGTACTTTTCTCCTCCTTTATGTTTGAACTCTGGATTCCACACTTGCACAGCAACTGCTTTTTACCCACTAAGAAGTTTGCTACCAGCTTGTTAGTAGCATTTAATATCAAGCTTTTAATTAAATATTTCTTATTACAGGATGAAAGTTCTTCCACTACTAATCTTTGTGTAGAAGATCTTCAGAAAAATAAGGATTCAAATAGTATGATTAAAGATAGACTGTCTCAAACAGTGAGGCAGAATTCTAAATTCTTTTTTGACCCAGTTCGGAAATGTAATGGACAACCTATACCTTTTCAACAACCGAAACACTTCACAGGAGGAGTGATGAGGTGGTACCAAGTAGAAGGCATGGAATGGCTTAGGGTAATGAATTATCTTTTTCTTCTTCGTTTTTTTAAAATTCTGTTACATATGGTGATTGGGGTGTGCACATGTTGATATCAGAAAATGGTTTTGTGGAGTCATGTGGAATCAGTTCTCTTTCATCTTTATGTGGATTTTGACAAACATTTGTTATTTCGCCTTCCCAAATTTTACTTATTACTAGTGTGTGTGTGTGTGTGTGTTATATATGTATGTGTTGGTTCATGTGCTAATCATTGTGTGTAGTATGAGGGTGTGTCAGTAACTCTGGAGTAATCTTGGTATTTTGAGGGTCTGGGAACTAAACTCAGTAACCTAGATTGTAGAGTAGGGCTTTTATCTGCCACGCCATCTTCTTGGCACATTTTGTTTTTAAGGCAGTTTTTTTTTTGTTTAACAGGCTGGCCTAGAAATGGTGAGTTGGGATGAACTTGAACTCTTGGATAGTGGGTTGCAGGCATGCACTATCAAAATCCAGCTCAAATTGTGTATGTGCATGAGTGCAAGTTCTCTGTTCGCTGGCTCAGGAGCTTATGTAGATTCTCCTGTCCTCCTGTCTTTTTCTAGGAGTGCAAGGATTACTGGTGCATGTGCATTACTGTGTTCAGTTTTTATGTGGGTTTTGGGTTTTCAAACTCACTTCATTAGGCCTGTGCAGTAAGCTCTTTTCCCACGAAATCATTTTCTAGTCCTTGTATTGCCTGTTTTGTCTTTTGGGAATGGGGGTCTAAGTTTGTAGCTCTGGTTGACCCAGAACTCAATACTATTGGAATTCAGAGATTTACTCTCCTCTGCTTCCTGAGTGCTGGGATGGAGGTGTGCCCTGCCATGCCTCATCTGGAGTTTTTAATTTTTCTATTTATTATATTGATTTATTTATGTATAAGTGCTTTATCTGCCTGTATACCAAAAGAGGGCATCATATCCCATTATAGATGGTAATGAGCCACCATGTTGTGCTGGAAATTGAAATCAAGACCTCTGGAAGAGCAGCCAGGGTTCTTAAACAATAAGCCATTCCTCCAGCCCTTGGAGTTGTCAATTTGAAGCTGCATATAGATTCTTTTCGTAATAATTAGAATCATTATATACCAATACTCAAGTTGCCTTACTTTAGTATAAGGGAAATATTTGTGTGTGTGTTTTTTTAAGATTTATTTTATGTGATATGGGGTTGTATGCATGTATATTGTGTACTTGTATATTGGACAGCCTTAAGAATACATTGAATTCCCTGTGGCTGGAATTGAAGGAGGTTATTATGAACTCTCCAATGTAGTTGGTAGGATCTGAACTTGGATTCTTTAGGAGAGAAGTGGTCTTAACTGCCAAGTCATTTCTCCAGTCTCTTATATGTATTTTCCGAGTGTTTTTAAGTGAAAATTAAGTTGTCAGACCTTCAACACTTTATAGCCGTGATAAAAGACTTAGCTTAAAATTCATTTTATTATGTTGGACCCAATAGTTTTGATCATTTTTTTAAAAAAATAATTTTTTGTTAATTCAGTAAATATTTGCATTCACATTTACATGCAGTGTATTCTTTTGTCCAGATGCTTTGGGAAAATGGAATTAATGGCATTTTAGCAGATGAAATGGGCTTAGGAAAGACTGTTCAGTGCATTGCTACAATTGCATTGATGATTCAGAGGGGAGTACCTGGACCTTTTCTTGTTTGTGGCCCTTTGTCTACACTTCCAAACTGGATGTCTGAATTCAAAAGATTTACCCCAGAAGTAAGAAAGATAAATTTTCTGTTTTGTGTTTGAACTGTAGATTTACATATGCATTGCATCTGATTTGACTTACTCAGTTTGAACAGTACTTTTCTTTGGATTATATATAGAATTAGGATTGGTAGTCTGATATGTTTTGTTGTAAATTTCCTCATTGTTTTTGGGATTTTACATATTAATTCATCTTAGACAGATCTACATTAAAAAAAAAATTCTTTATCATGTTTATTTTTCTGCTTGTTTTGTTTAGACTTGGTTTCAACTCTGTAGCCCAGCTGTCTTCAGATAAGTTTAGCCCAGTCTGACTTTGCATTTACTACAGTTTTGTTTCCTTAGCCTCTTGACTGCTCAGCATATCACATTTATTTTTTTAATTTTTTTCTTTTAACATTTATTTATTATGTATACAGTATACAGAAGAGGGTACCGGATCTCAATATAGATGGTTATGAGCCACCATGTGATAGCTGGGAATTGAACTCAGGACCCCCAGAAGAACAGTCAGTGCTCTTAACCTCTGAGCCATCTCTCCAGCCCCCTATTTTTTAAATTTTTTTTTTTTAAACCTTTATTTTATTTATTTGCCTTGGTGTTTGCATGGAACTGGAACTACAGACAGTTGTTAGCTGCCATGTGGGTGCTGGGAATCGAACCCAGGTCCTCTGGAAGAGCAGACGGTGCTCTTAACTGCTGAGCCATCTCTCCAGCCCCCTATTTTTTTTAATTTTTAAAATCATCTTTTAATGTGTACCACATGCATGCCTGGTGCAGCAAATCCCCTTGAACTGTAGTTATAGACTTGTGTGCTGTAATGTGGAAATTGAGGATGGAAATTGTGTATTCTGGAAAAGCAGCAAGTACTCTAACTGCTGAATACCAGTTTCCTCATCTTTATTCTTCCATGAATTTTTTTTTTTAACCCATATGCATGCCATCTTTCTTCCCCCTTCAAAATATTTCTTGAATGTGCCATTTCATGGATTGCAAAAGATTTATTTTTGCACTTGATTATAAGTGCTTGTTTCCAAGTTAAGCACAAGTACTGCATACACATGCTATCTTATCTGCCTCCTTATCTTGAAAACATGAGATTATGTTTCAAAAATGACTTACCTATCTGTCTCATAAACCTTTTTGTTTTTGTGGGTTTAGGGGTGTTTGCTTTTTTTCTTTTGTCTTTTCTTTTCCTCTTAATGTTAGTCAAATGATTTTTTAAGTTGACTTATTTTGTCATAGGAAAATAGAGCTAAAATTATTTTAGAAAGCGATTTGTTCTATTTTTTCAACTTATTTATATTTTGTTCTGAATCAATATAATCTTGTAGATTCCTATTATGTTGTATCATGGAACTCGGCAGGAACGCCGAAAATTGGTAAAGAATATCCACAAAAGACAAGGGACACTGCAGATTCATCCTGTGGTAATCACATCATTTGAAATAGCCATGAAAGACCAGAATGCTTTACAGGTACGTACAGATGGTTTTAGTTCATGAGTCAGATTTTTAATTCATACTATTACCATACAGTAGTTTTTGCTTCATTGTTGTTAGAGAAATGTACTTTGCATTCCTTTAGGAACTACAGGCTTGTGATGAAGGTTGTGGTGAAGGTTGTTGTCTGGTAGTAGAATTAACGACTCTGGTATTTTAAACTGGCCATATTTAAAGTATTAGAATCAGCCACACAGAAGTCTGAGCTATAAATATGTTATGGATAAACTTTGAGGCAGTACTTGGGATTTATTGGGATTTATTTTATTTAAATAGAATAAAATATTTGCAGAAAAAATAATTTTTTTATGTTGTCTTTTAGGACTTGATACTTTGTCTTTTTTGTTGTTTTTCTAACTTATTTATTAATGTTCATGTTTTACAATGCCATTTTCCTTCACTACTCCATCTGAATTGCATGTAGTTTTTACTGCTTTGCATTTTCTTCTCTGATTATGTAATATTCACCTTGAGTGAGTCCTCTTAGCTTTTTCTTTCTTTTCTTTGATTTTTAAGATGGGGCTCTCCATAGCCCTGGTAGTCCAGAAAGTAACTATGTAGATCTATCTGGCCTTGAATGCAAAGATTCACTGACCTCTGTGCTGGGATTAAAGGCATGCGCCACCACTACCATAACTTCTCCTATGACTTCAATATAACATCAAAACATACAGCTTGTAAGAGGAGTAATGTCCAATGCACTCACAAGCAGTGTTCTAGCAAATGTTTCATTTGTGTATCCTGTTGTTTAATATGATTTGGCAATAGCCATAGCTTCATATTTTAATAACAAATGTGTAACATTAAAAATTAGCAATAGCGGACTGGAGAGAGGGTTAGGGTTAGGGTTAGGGTTAGGGTTGGCTGATCTTCCGATAGTCTTAAATTCAATTCCCAGCACCCATGTGGTGCCTCATGGCCACCTAGAATGAGTTCTGGTACCCTCTTCTGGTGTGCAGGCAGAACACTATATACAAAATAAACCATTAAAAAAAATTAGCAATAGCAGCTGGTATCATGACTTTAATCTCAGTACTTAAAAGACAGGAAGATTGCTTTGATTTGGGGCTATACTCTATCTTCAAGGATACACACATACACACACACACACACACACAATCTAAAAGCTGTTTCTTTACAGTAAATATATTTTGGAAAAAAGTAACATATGGCTGGATGTGGTGATGCATGTATTTAATCCCTGTGCTTGGCAGGCTGAGGTAGGCAGATCTCTTGTGTTTGTGGCCAACCTGGTCCACATAGCTCTCCATAGTGAGACCTTGCTTCATGTACTTATAATTCTACGTGAGCATTCTGTTGGGCAAAATAGCTACTGTTAAGGTAACAGGTATAGTTTATACATAGATCAGACTGTACATTCTTTTGTAACTTTTATTTAAATATATAACCTGAAGACTCATGATTTAATTTTTTACCTTGTCAGTTCCTTTTTTTTTTAAGTTGATGTGATGGATATGTTTTGTTTGTTTTTAAGATGAAGTTTCTCTGAGTAACAGCTGTGGCTGTTCTGGAACTAACTTTGTAGACTAGGCTGTCCTTGAGCACACAGAGATCCACCTGCCTCTCTGCCTCTGCCTCCTGAATTCTCCATCAAAGGTGTGCACCACCAACACTCAGCCTGATGTAGGTGATCAGCCTGAATATATGTCTCTGTGGTGTGTCTGGTGCCCTCTTAGGTCAGAAGAGAGCATTGAATCCCCTAGGTTTGGGGTGTCAGATGGTGAGTCTCCATGTGGGTGCTGGAAATCCAACCTAGATCCTCTGGCAGAGCACCAAGTGCTTCTTTTTCTTTTTTTCCTCTGAGTCCTGGCTGTCTTGAGGTCTGGCCTCAAATTTAGAGATCCTCCACCTTCTCCTGAGTGCTAGGATTAAAGGCTGCAACAGGTGCTTTTAACCACTAAGCCATCTCTGCAGCCACTTTTTTTAAAATGTATTTTTAGCCAATTTTACTGTAAGGCTATCTTGATAGTTTGATGTTTCTAGAAATTAGGCATATTTATGTATTGCTATATGATAATTAGGGTGGATTTTATTTGATCAATATAAAAGCAAGGACAAGCATTAAATGAGAGCCTGTGAATATATGGTGGGTTTTTGAAAGTATTAATTGCTAATTTTGCTTGTGAGGATAGGAACAGTTTTAAAAAGATATTCATTTCAGCCAGGCATAATGGTGCACATCTTTAATCCCAGCAGAGGTGGGTGGGTTTCTGTAAGTACCAGTTCAGTGTGGTCTATATGGTGAGTTCCAGTATAGCCAGAGCTACATAGTGAGACCCTGTTTTGAAAAAAAGCAGGAAATAACAAAAAGACTATTAGTCTTATAAGTAGGTGTTTTGGAACAAGATGGTCTTTGTGTTTCATGCCTTTAATACTAGCACCAAGGAGACATAGGTGGGTGAATGGATCTCAGATCCAGGCTAGCCAGGGATACATAGAGATGCTCATTTAAACAAAATAAATAAGTAAAAAGCAAAAAAAAAAATCAGTAATTAAACCCAATTTTGTAGTACATTTGACTAATGGAAGATTTCTTTCTTTTTCTCTTTGTTATTCCATTATTATTTTGATGCCAGTTTTCCAGGACTCTAATGTCATGTGGCAAAGCACCATCAGAAAAGGTTAAACATGATTTTGGCTTGAAGAGAAATGAAATATTAACACATGACACAGCAGGGGGATTTTCAATGAAGTGTATTCCAGGAACAACATTTGTACTGGGTTTATGAGTTTAATTATTATTATTATGAAAACAGGAGAAAAAATAATTCCAGTAGATAGTAACTACTGGACATTTGATGTAATTCAATAAATGTTTCTCATAAGAGAAGTCTAATGGTTAGAAGTAGTTTTTTGGAAAAATTATGAGATTGTTTCTTACAATTTTTTCCCCCGATTCATTTTCTAGCATTGCTATTGGAAATACTTAATAGTAGATGAAGGACACAGGATTAAGAATATGAAGTGCCGTCTAATCAGAGAGTTAAAACGGTTCAATGCTGATAACAAACTTCTTTTGACTGGTACTCCCTTGCAAAACAATTTATCTGAACTTTGGTCATTGCTAAACTTTTTGTTGCCAGATGTATTTGATGACTTGAAAAGGTAGGTAAGGCCAATACTTGTTTTCTGGTTTAATTTTGTTTTTAAACCTTAAGAATCTATGTTAGCTGAAACTCCTTTCTTTTTGGTAGCTTAATTTAAATGATATTTTAGCCAATTCTTTTTGCTTTATGTTTTCTACTTTTGACAGAATATATGTGAAAGAAGACAAAGACTTAAAACACTCAGGTTGAGGGGCTGGAGAGATGACTCAGCGGTTAAGAGCACCGTCTGCTCTTTCAGAGGACCCGGGTTTGATTCCCAGCACCCACATGGCAGCTAACAACTGTCTGTAGTTCCAGTTCCAGGCAAATAAATAAATAAAGTTAAAAAAAAAAAAACACTCAGGTTGATTAAAGGAAAACAAAAATAATCCTTTTAGGGGCTGGGAAAATGGCTCAGCAAGAGAAGACCTCTCAGTCCAATCTTGAAAACCCAAACAAATGGAAGGAGGCAATGTCTACTGTTTGCTTTACTATCTCCTTTCCTGTGTTGTGGCACATGTGTGCACCCATCTACAAATGTCCACAAATAAGTAATTTTACAACAAATAAGTTACAAAACCATTACTTTAAAATGTTTTCTTCTTTTTTAAAAAAAATTTATTTATTATATATACAGTATACAGAAGAAGATACCAGATGTCATTATAGATGGTTGTAAGCCACCATGTGGTTGCTAGGAACTGAACTCAGGACCTCCGGAAGAACACAGTACTCTTAGCCTCTGAGCCATCTCTCCAGCCCTAAAAGAAAAATACTGAAACACAAGCTTTTTAATACTTATGAGAGTGTAAGACTATCTTACCTTTCTAAGCAGATGAAGAGCTTATCTGTGTTCTTTATTTCATATAAGGAAATATGGGTAAAAGTTGTTAAAAAATATGACTAGTTAGTGCCAGAGAAAACTTTAAAATTCTCAAATTCAACTCAGATTGTTTGTATATTTGAATTTCAAATTATTTTCAAAAGCTTTCTAAGAATGTCTTCAGAATTGAAAAAGATTACATTAGTAAAAAAGAAATAATGCAAAATAAAGCAAAAGATTGAAGACAAAATATAATTATATTTATGTTGGCATTGGAGCTAATTGAATATGGGAAATTTGATGTTTTATTTTGAGAATGCAGACTAAATGTGATTGTTAAACTCTGGCATAAGACCAAGCTCTTACTGTCACCATGCATACTTTATTAAGGATAAACTTGTGAAGATCTACATAGGAATTAAAGTTTCAAGGTGCTAGTTGAAAACTTTAATTTTAGATTCTTGTCAAGTGGTCTATATTTGAAGATATGTGGTCTATTATATGAATATCTTCATTATACCATTTCCCCCTTTTTAACATGAAGAAGAACTGAGATATATAGTATATCCTTTTCAGCTTAATGTTTCAGTTCTATTGGGCTGTCTGTGTGGTAGTGCATACCTGTTATTCCTGTGTTGAAGAAGGAAAATTGAGAGTTCAAAGCCAGCCTAAGCTACTTAGCCAGACACTGTCACCAAAACCCAAGAGCTTAGGATATAAGTTGTCAGTAAGGAAGGTCCTGTCAGCCTTAACGTCACACCTATTCATCTATGTACATGAAGCAACCATTTGTTGGATTTATACTTGTAGAGAGACCAGCTTTGTTTTTCAAAAACCATCATTACTTCTATAACTATCCATGAGTGTTTAATAAAATGTGTGCTTTGGACTGGAGATGTAACTCAGTGAAAAATTCTGCTTAGCAAATTTGAAGCCTTGATTTCTATTCTTAGCAGGACAAAAGCAAAAGAACAAAACAAATATTTCACAATTTGTATTTGACTTGTATATGATCATATCTTTTTTAGAAAAAAATGTCCCCTTTTAGATTTCAGAACAATTATTTTCTCTTCATTGAATGTATATTCTAATTGAATTTTAAAAATTGCCTCTTGAATACTTGTTGAAACAATGTTCCTGCTTCATAATACACAGGCTAATATGAAATTGATACTGTGTAAGTGGCATATGTCTGTAATATCAGTAGGGCAGGAGTTAGTAATGGTCATACTTGACAGTATAGGGAATTTGAGTTCAGCCTGGGGTAAATAAAACCTTATTTATCTCAAAAAACTAAAAAATAATTTAAAACATGAAATTATAAACATTATGTTGATGTAATTGAATTCATGTGGTAGATTGACTTGTAATCATTTTTCTTTTCCAGCTTTGAGTCTTGGTTTGACATCACTAGCCTGTCTGAAACTGCTGAAGATATTATAGCTAAAGAGAGAGAGCAGAATGTTTTACATATGCTTCACCAGGTATAGAACCTTATTTTGCTCACATTTTACTTAGAAAATAAATAAGGAATTCTAGAGTCTTAACCTTTGTATTAGAGACTTGAACAATGAGTCACTCTAAATTTGTTTTTTTTTCCCTGCTTTGGCTTGTTACTTTGATTTATGGCAGAAACTCAAAATGCCTACATTTTGCTGTTTTTTTTTTTTTTTTTAAATATCTTTATTTACCTTCATTGGTTTACTATCAATCAGTTAGACAGTAAAAGTGTGGGTTCATGCAGTATTTGTCAATAATAGTGTGCGGTTTACTTCCTTTTCATGGTTAGTATCTAATCTATTTGTGTTTCATGCTTCCTGAAATTCCTACTCCATTTTACCCATCAAACCTGTGTTTACTTTAGACAAGCTTTCAAATAGCTCTTTCTCCAGTTTTGAAGTATTTTGATTATGCTCTGACATTTTATTCAACTTTTAAATAAAAATAATTCTTTTCCAAGTCATCCTTAACCAGTATAGGTGTGTTTTATGTCTTTGCATTTATCTGTTACTGTGTGAGCATGTGTTTATCTGTATTTAGTGAATTAAATAGTTTTTCATTACAGAAGTTATTTTTACAATGTTTTGTTTTTTCTGTGTGTATACTTAACACATTATAGTTTATTTTTTTCATTTTTTAAAGACAGTATCTTCATTATGTAGTTATGGCTGACCTAACTATATAGATAGAATGGCCTTTGATTTGATGGATAATACTTGAGATTTGCCTGCCTTTGTCTGGAGTGCTGGGATTAGTGCTACACAGGCACATTGGATTTTTTTTTTTTTTTTTTTTTATGTATTTATTCCACAGTCAAATAAATCATAATTTAAAGCCATAATATTATTAGAGAATTTCTGGTACAGCTGTCTGAAGTGCAACACGGACAGGGGTTCTTTTTCCCATGACAGAACAAATACCTAACATTTCACTAAGGAGCTGGGTGAGGCAAAATAACCCTTGGAAACAAACTGCCCGACAAACAGGCAGATTGCAAAAATGTCCTATTAACATTTCAGTGTGCTTGCGGGGAGAAAGCCTCCAGACGGCTCATCAAACCCCCTCGTTTCACATGCTCGCTCTGCCTAGCTTTGCTCCATCCTCAGTCACGCCTATATCAGGCAGTTCTGCATCCCTGCTTAGACACAGCCGGGGTCCCTGAGCACAGGCTGCCATTAATGAGGCAGCGAGCAACTTTTATCCAGAACCTCCAGGGAAATCAAGAGCACAAATATGGCTCAGTGTCATTTCCTCAAACAATAGTTTGAACTGTCAAATGAGCTCTGACATCTGATAGCCCATCTGCATTTCATAAACAAACCAAAAGGCTCTCTTATCTTTTCCTTTGTTTGCAAAAATGTTGCAAACAAAGACATCCAAGTGGTGAAAATGTAAGTGGTGAAAAAACAAAAAACTAAAAATTCAAAGGGTTTATGCTACAAAGTAAATCAGTCCCCAGCAGGCTAATTCATTTGTTTTTGGGCTGTGAAGCCATGTAGAGGGCAATCAGGCAGTAGATGGTCCCTCCCAGAGTCAGCGCCATGGTGGTCCGGTAAAGCATTTGGTCGGGAAGGCCTCGTTTCAGGTGGATGGGCACACCGTCTGCCTTCTGGAAGAATTTCTGCAGCTCTGGAACTTTGTTCTTCCCAGCATAATCATACGCTGGCACACTGGAGGTCAGTTTAGTTGGTGTGGCGAAGATGATGGGTGGGGCTTCTGTGGAAACCAATGGCTTTAACCCCTGCGGACTATAGGCTTCCGAAGCCCAAGCTCCAGCCAACTTCTGCGTAAAGCCACTAAACTTGTAGTACATGTTGCCTGAGCCCGGCTTCACACAGCCGCTGCCTGTGCGACCGCCCTAGAGAAGGCACATTGGATTTTAATTGTGCTTTAATACATAATTGTTCTTTCCCTCTCTAATTAATTATATATACCTTTTTTTATTCATTTTCTGTTTATTTAATGTACATTGGGCTTTGCCTGCATATATGCCTGTATGATGGTGTCAGATCCCGTGGAAGTGGAGTTACAGACAGTTGTGAGCTGCCATGTGGATGCTGGGAATTGAATTCATGTCCTTTGGAAGAACAGCCATTGTTCTTAACCTCTCAGCCATCTTTCCAGCCCCTATATATACTTTTCATATCATTTCCCCCTGTATTATAAATAAGTTTAAAATATCTGTACTTAAATCTAGTCTTGCTTTCTGTTTTTTTTGGAAGAGATTTTTTTTTTTTTTTTTAACAAGAGATTGTAAAGTTTCCATTGACTCTTCTAAATTTTTAGATCACCTGTCACCTTTACTTTGGTAGCATGTCTCATATTAGCAGTCTACCACTGAGCCATTTCCCTAGTGTATTGTTATTCAGAAAGAATTTATATACCTATAGAAATGACAAGGAAACAATTTAAAAAATGAAACTACTTGATACTGTATTAACAGTAACTCTTAAGGATTAGAAATTTTTAAAAATAAAAGTTGAAAAATACTATATAAACCTGGACTTAATCTCATTACCATACCTAAAAATTGAGATACTCAAATGTCTATGAATCTGTTGTAGTTATATTGTGAGTTACATGTTTTAGTATCTATTTCTCAGTGATTTCTTTTTTTTTTAATTTTTATTTTTATGTAAATTGGTGTTTTGCCGACAAGTAACTTAACTAGCCTATATGTTGCAGATAATTTCTTTATCAACATATATTTTGTAAACATTCTTTTCCCTCCCGAGACAAGGTTTCTCTGTAGATCAGATTGGCCTCTAACTGACATCTGCCTGCCTCTGCCACTGGAGTGCTAGATATGGGGTCACCACATCCAACTCTGTGTAAACTTGCAATGGTTTCTTTGGGTATATATATGTGTTTGTAAGTTGTCAAGTGCTGGTCTGTTATGGGGATATCTCTAGGAGATACTCAAGAGGAAAAAAGGGTTTGTGTAGGTGACAAGGAAACAATAATTAATGTTCATTTATCTGTTCACATTTCAATTTTAGATTTTAACTCCCTTTCTACTGAGAAGACTAAAGTCTGATGTTGCTCTTGAAGTCCCTCCTAAGCGAGAAGTAGTTGTTTATGCACCACTTTGCAACAAACAAGAGATTTTTTATAAAGCTATTGTGAACCGCACAATTGCAAACATGTTTGGATCTTGTGAGGTAATTGTGGGTTTGAAGTTAACTGTAGAGGAGATGACATAAAATTTCATGGCTGATTTTAGTCTTTTTTGTCTCCTCACCTGTTTCTAGGACTGTGTGGGTAAATTAGTCCCAAAGCAGAAGATACTGTCTGTTATCTATAGTCCTAAACTTTAAGTTGATCATCTATGTATTATTTGCTTTGTGGTCATTAGAAGTCCATTTTTACTTTTTTTAAAAAAATATATTTATTTTATGTAAATTGGTGTTTTGCCTGCATGTATAACTGTAAGGTGTCAGATCTTGGAATTACAGACAGTTGTTAGCTGCCATGTGGGTGCTGAAAAATCGAACTCAGGTCCTCCGGAAGAATAGTCAGTGCTCTTGACCACTGAGCCATTTCTCCAGCTCAGAAGTCCATTTTTACAACCACAGAATCTTTGTCACTTTTCTAAAGGCTTATTTATCAAGTAGACTAACTCACTCCAGCTATGTGTTTTCTTTCTAAAGAGATAGCAGTAATGAGGTTTTAAAAGTTTTTAAAATTTCTCTGTATCCTCTATCATATTGAAAGAGTTGGAATGGGATGCAAGATTATCAGGTGTCCATAAAAATACACTTTTTATCATATCTAGAACTTCAACCATTTTTAAACAAGTGGCTTTTTATGTATTCTCTTTAGAAGGAAACAGTTGAGCTAAGTCCTACTGGAAGACCAAAACGGCGAAGTAGAAAATCAATAAATTACAGGGAACTAGATGAATTCCCTAGTGAATTAGAAAAACTAATAAGTCAAATACAGCCCGATGTAAGCAGAGAAAGGTAAGAGTTTAAAGGTGACTTTATATATTTAAATGTTTTTTACATTTGTCATACTTATATTTATTATGTTTTTTGTAGGACTATTGTGGACGTTAATACCCCAGTAGAATCTGAAGTTAATCTGAAGCTGCAGAATATAATGATGGTCCTTCGTAAGTGTTGCAATCATCCCTATCTGATTGAGTACCCTATAGACCCTGTCACACAAGAGTTTAAGGTAAATATTATTTAGTAATTTAGTGTTTTGTTTGCTGTAGCTATTTTCTTATATATTGAGACAAAGCATTTTGTTTGATAGATTAAATACTATGCCATTTCATTTCATTAACTTATTAATTTTTTTGCTCTTTTTGATATAGGGTTCTTTTTTAATATTTTATCTTTATTCTGTTTGAATTGGTGTTTTGCCTGCATGTATAACTGTAAGGGTATCAGATCTTGGAATTACAGACAGCTGTTAGCTGTCATGTGGATGCTGGGAATTGAACTAAGGTCCTCCTGAAGAACAGCTAGTATAGTACTCTTAAGTGCTGATCCATCTCTCCAGCCCCTTGAGATAGGGGCTTTTTTTGAAAAGATTTTCTTTTTTTAAACTGTAGTTATTTTATTTGCCTTGGTATTTGCCTATAACTGGGAACTGGAACACTACAGACAGTTACGAACTGCTATGTGGTTGCTGGGAATCGAAGCCTGGTCCTCTGGAAGAGCAGTCAGTGAGTGTTCTTAAATGCTGAACTATCTCTCCATCCCCTAGTTAGGGTCTTAACTATGTAGCCTGGAACTCACTCTGTATATCAGGCTGGCCTAAAATTCACACGAGATTTATGTTACCTATCTTTGCTTGTCTATGTTGGGATTGAATGAGTGTACCACCTCACCTGGCTTATGTTTATTTTTTAGTTATATATTTATGCCTGTGTGCCTGGGTGGGTTTGTGCACATGTGCCTAAGGAGGCCAGAAGATATCAGAACCTCTGGAACTAGTATTATGTAGATGAGTAGCCTGATGTGCTGGGAATTGAACTAAAGCTTAAGCTCTCTACAGGAATAGCAAATATTCTCTTAACGGCTAAGCTATCTCTAGCTCCAAAATATTTCCTTTAAAAATTATTTATTACTAGTAGTGTATGAATGTGTATATGTGTGTTGTGCGTATGCCACAGCATCCTTGTGGAAAGTCAGGACAGTTTTGTGGGGTTGATTCTTCCACCTTCATGTGGATTTTAGTGATCAAACAGCAGATTATCAAACTAATGCTAAAAATGCTTTTACTTGCTGATCTTTACTGAAATGTTTCTTTAGCCTTAATCATTAGATTGTTACAGCTCATATGTTTTCTTTAATTTCTACTAAGTCTGACAGTACACATTTTACTGAGTTGTGCAGAATTTCAACACATACATGTATAAACTTTTGTTTTCTTATGCAAAGCTTTTCTAATTTTGTTTGGGATTTTAATACTCATTTATCCTATGTGTATGAATGTATGTACGTATGTGGGTATATGTTTGTGCATGCATATACTTCATGCCTGTTTCAGTATGGATTAGGGCCATGTTGGTTCTGGGAACTGGAACCTGGATCCTCTGCAAGAGCAGCAAGCCTTCTCAGAAACACAGCTATCACTTCAATTTCCAATATTTATTTTTTAAGCCAAGACTGCCCCCAAGGATTTTATATAGCTGAGGCTAGCCTTTGAGTTGGGATCCTCCTGCTTCTGTCCAAAGTGCTTGGGTTACAGACATGTGTCACAACACCTGGCTATACAGACTTTAGAGAGAGTAATAGGTAATGTAAATTGTGTTTTGAGGATAATTTCATAATTATACTTTAACTTATTTTTTAGTGCCAGTTACTGGTTTTCCCTTTAGAGTCTTTTTTTCCTTCAAAAGTAATTTTCAATTTATTAAGATCAAATAGTAATTTGTCATTAAAAGTTGAACTATTCAGGCTGGGTTTGGTAGCACATGCTTTTAATCCTAGCACTTCTACCACTTGAGAGATAGCATAGATGGATTTCTAAGAGTTAGGCTAGCTAAACAAGGCTAAGTAAAGAGACCCTGTCTCACAAAACCAGAGAAAAAAGTGAACTATCCAAATGCGAAACAGTAACAATTTTCTTTCTTTTTCTTGTCTATTTTTAAGATTGATGAAGAATTGGTAACAAATTCTGGGAAGTTCTTAGTTTTGGATCGAATGCTGCCAGAACTTAAAAAAAGAGGTCACAAGGTTAGGTATTTTTTTTCAATGAATAAAGTCATATTTTTTATCCATGTATACCCTTGTACAAACTTCCTCCTCCCACTGGTTAGATATTTCTGATTAGAATTTTAATTATTTAATTAGTTGTGAGTCAATATAGATACTAAGATGTATTTAAATTTTAGGTGCTGGTTTTTTCACAAATGACAAGCATGTTAGACATCTTGATGGATTATTGTCATCTTAGAAACTTCACATTTAGCCGACTTGATGGATCGATGTCTTATTCAGAAAGAGAAAAAAATGTAAGACCATACATATGAATTTCTTTTTTGTAACTTCTATCTTCATCTTTGAAATAATGACGAAAAGCCTGTAGTAGGATCAAGGATAAACATTTTGATTTAGTACTAACAGAACAGATCTTATTTTTTGAGTCTTATACCTCTATACAAATAATTTTCTGGCACAGTCTTAGATTTTTTTTTTTTTAAATAATTTATGTTTGTTTGTATGGGTGATTTAGCCTGTATGTATTGTGTACCACATGAATGCTTGCTTTCTGTGAAGCCTAGAAGTGGGAATACAATTTGTGGGAACTGAATTTCAGCCACTGGGAGAGCAAAAAAGCACTCTAACCATATCTTCAGTCTCTATTTTTAAAGCACTTTTTTATTTGCGTTTCTATCATGTGGGTTACAGAGATTGAACTCAGGATGTCAGGTTTGGAGAGAACCTTCACTAAAGGAGCTATTTTGCTGGGTAGTGTTGGTTTTGTGAGACACAATTGCAGTATGTGGTCCTGGCCAGCTTTGAACCAGAGTGTGATACAGATTGGGAACACTCCTCTTGTCTCAGCCACCCTAGTGCTAGGATTATAAATGTGAACCACCACACATGACTTTATTTTCTCTATTTATTTTTCATATGTTGTAGGATAAGAATTATTTATCATGATGCAAATAAAATATGTATTATTTTGACACACATACAAAATTTTTCCCTACCACTAATGAGATTGAAATTGCCATAAACCCAGAAAGTGTGTGCTGCTTCTTCCTACTCAGCCTTTTTTATTCATCTCATTTTTTTGTATTGCTTTCATTATTTATATGCATTGGTCTACTATATGTTGGTTATATGGGTCTGAGGTAAGCAAGACATTAAATGTTTTCTCCATTGAATGTAGCTAGTCTCTTGGGATCACCCCATCTCTGCCATTTCAGCTTCTCCCACTAGTTCTGTCATTAGTAGCCAGAGCTGCCACTTTGTGTTTTTATAGATGCCAGGAATCTAAATTCACATCATCTTGCAGGTACTTGACTGATTGATTTAAAAACAAACAAACAAAAAAACATTTTTGCCTCCCCTTCGAGATAGGGTTTCTCTGTAGCTTTTGGAGCCTGTTCTGGAACTCACCTTATAGACCAGGTTGGCCTCAACTACAGATATCCACCTTTCCCTGCCTCCCAACCGCCGCCCAACTATTTCTTTTTTTTTTTTTGCTTTTTTTTATATTGGGTATGATATAAACAAAATAAATATCCTGCAAAATGTAAATGCTTGAAAAGCAAAGATTATATAATAGGGGGTTTATTATTTGTTAGAATAATTGTTTCTTAAAGTTGGTTTTTTATGTCCTGTTCCTTTTGCTTTCAGATAAACAGTTTCAACATGGATCCAGATGTTTTTCTTTTCTTAGTGAGTACACGAGCTGGTGGCTTAGGCATTAACTTGACTGCAGCAGATACAGTTATCCTTTATGACAGTGATTGGGTAAGAAGTACAGCAATATCCTACTATATTTTTTTTTCTGTTCTGAAGTTTTATCCTTTGTTATATATATTGCAGTTTCATTTGTCTATTTTTAAAAGTGCCTATTTTCAGGTAGAAATGACTCGAGTTTTTTGACTGTGGAAACTTAAGATTTTCATAGTATTTAAATCATTTATTTTGTGTGTTTGTGTGTGTGAGAGAAAGACAGAAGTAACTATCAGAAGACAATATATAGGAATTGGTCTTATTTACCATGTAAATCCTGGGGATTAAATTGAGGTTGTTAGGCATTGCCCACAGAGCCAGCCATCTCACTGGTTTACCAACTGTCCTGAGTGAGTGGTAATTCATGCAGTCATTCTGTTAGATAATGAAAGTTTAGAAAGTTTCTTGTTAGATAATGTACATTATTATTGCTTTTTCCAGTTTTCTTGGGTTTTGTTTTGTTTTGTTTTGTTTTAGGCAGGGTTTCTCTGTGTATCTCTAGCTGTCCTAGAACTTGTAAGCATTCCTGAGGCTGGCATTCACTGGGATGGAGTAGAGCTGCTGCTACCCTAGGTGTGGCTATGCAAACATGGGCCCATCAGTCCTCTTAAAGAAAGTGCTCACACAAGATCTCTTCTCTTTTCTCTTTCTATTCCCTGCTAATAAACTCTAGTGTGGTATTCCCGGTGTTGAGATTCTATTCATACGCAAAAAAACCCAACAGAACTCATTTCGTAGACAGGCTGGCCTCAGGTCTACCTGCCTCTGCCTCCTGAGTGCTGGCATGTGCCATTACTGCCCCAAAAGTTTAAGTTAATTTTAACATAATTCTGCTTTCTTTTCAACTTTAAGAATCCCCAGTCTGATCTCCAGGCCCAAGATAGATGTCATAGAATTGGTCAGACAAAGCCAGTTGTTGTATATCGCCTTGTAACAGCAAATACTATTGATCAGAAAATTGTGGAAAGAGCAGCTGCTAAAAGAAAACTGGAGAAGCTTATTATCCATAAAAGTAAATGATTTTTTAACTTGTTTAAAATGTTTTAATTTTGTTATTTTTTTGTGTATGAGTATTGCCTGCATGTATGTCTGTCCCATGTACAAGCCTAGTGGGTAGGTTAGTTATGAGGTTATTATAACCTGGAAGTTACAGATGATTTTGAGCCTCCACCTGGGTGCTGGGAATTGAACCCAGGTCTCCTGTAAAAGCAGCCAGTGCTCTAAACCAGAGCTATCTCTCCAGCCCTGTGAATGATTATAGGTGTTGAGAATTAACACTTTTGTTACTGACTAAAGAAAATTAATATGACATAATGTCAGAGTTTAAATGTGCAGTAGGAGGGGGTTTAGAGTTATTAACTAATTCCACAAAATATTAAGAATATAAAAATACAGACTTATTGAAATATGTAATATAAATATAAAATAATAAATGTTAAATATACAATTTAATGATTGTGACAAATGTATAACTCTTGAAAGTTTTCTTGTGCACTTTCCAGCCATTGCCTGTGCTTCTCTGACACAATGTTTTTGTCATAGTCTTCTGGTAAAATAGTTTTTCTTTAACTGCTAAGCTGTTAAAACAAAATTTACTTTTGTTTGACCTATTTTGAGATTCATCTATATGTTACATACCAGAATTTTGTTTTACTCAGTAGTTTCATTTACCTTTCTGTTGATGGATATTTGAAATCTTTCCAGATTGTGTTTATTATGAATAAGTGAATGGTTTTAGTCATTGTTTATATGTTGCCTTTATTTGATCTTAAGAGGAGCTATATATTTATCTCTTAGTAAATACTAAACTTTTTCTAAGTTTCCAAAAAACTTTATACTTTTAACAAGACTCAAGGGTTTTTATTCTTTCCTTTTGACAATCTAAAAAAAAAAAAAAAAAAAAAAAAACCCTGAAATTACTAGCTAACGAAATGGCACAGTGGACTCCTACACACAAAGTTAGTCAGTAAATGTTAAATTTTCTTTCAAATTTTAAGCTTTGTTCCTAGTTTGTAATAGATTATGGTTTTCAAATAAATTTATAGTAGAAATTTGTTTATTTGCTTGTTTTGTTTTTCTTTACCCCTCCAGATCATTTCAAAGGTGGTCAGTCTGGGTTGAGTCAATCTAAGAATTTTTTAGATCCTAAGGAATTAATGGAGTTACTAAAATCAAGAGATTATGAAAGGTAAGATTTTTTTTAAGCTTTATATATATATATATATATATATATATAAAAATAGGTACATATGTAGTGGGGGGGTGGAAAGAGAGGGAGAGAATGTGCCAGTGTGCTTGTGTGGAGATCAAAGTAGGAATTGAGCTCAGATTATCAAGTTGGTGGCAGGCTTTTTTTTTTTTTTTTTTTTTTTTTTTTGAGAGACAGAATTTTTCTGTGTAGCTTTGGAGCTTGTCCTGGAATTTTCTCGGTAGACTAGGTTGTCCTCTCAGAGATCTCTCTGCCTCCCAAGTGCTGGGTTTAAAGGCATTCGCCACCACTACCCAGTGGCCCAAAACTTTTAAATTTTTTATTTTATCTATATGAATTTTTTCCTGCATGTATATCTGTACCGTATGCATGCCTGATGCCTACAGGAGCAAGAAGACATTGGATATTCTGGAACTAGAGCTGCATGTTGACAGTTATGAGCTGCATGATGGGTGCTGAAAATAGAACTCAGGTCCTCTGGAAGACTAATCAGTGCTCTTAGCTTCTGAGCTATCTCTCCAGTCTGCAAAATTTCTTTTTTTTCTTTCTTTCTTTTCTTATGTATAGTGTTCTGCCTGCATATATGCCTGTAATACTAAAAGAGAGCACCAGATCTCATTAAAGATGGTTGTGAGCCACCATGTAGTTCTGGGTATTGAATTCAGGACCCTTGGAAGAACAACCAGTGCTCTTAACCTCTGAGCCCTCTCTCCAGCTCCTGCAACATTTCTTAATTAAAAAAAAAAAATTATGTATAGTTCTTGGTATTGTCTAATAATACTTAGATGTTGTTGTTTTTATATTTTTGGTTGTGAGCCTAGCCTTTAATGGCTGAGCCATCTCTCCAGCCCGATGTTGTTTTTATAGGGAAGTAAAAGGATCAAGAGAGAAGGTCATTAGTGATGAAGACCTAGAATTGTTATTAGATCGAAGTGATCTCATTGGTGAGTATTGCCCTTTTTTTGTATTGAGAACATATACATAAAATAGTATAATGAAGCCTTGGCATAGTATATACAGCAATAATTGTTCACAACATTTAGTAAGTCCTGTTCCTTGCTGTTTCTCTTTTGTTAGAGATTTAAAATCAAACATCTGTCATGACATAACTATGAGTACTTCTACATGTTGTTAAATTGGTATGCATAGGTCAGTATTACACTTTAGAATATTGGCACTAATAATGTAATTTCATCTATTACTAGGTTTTCCCAGTTGCCTCACTTTTTTAGGGGGAGTTTTAAAACAGTATCCAAATTACATTTATTATTTTTTTATATTCGTGCTCATCTTTTGCTTTTCTATGTTGACTTATGGAAGGACATCAGTTATTTGCCCTGTAAAATAGTCTGTACCCTGAAATTGCCATTTGTCTTAAAGTCTCATATCTGAGCCATGGATAGTGTTTTGTTATATTAAAAAAGCGTCTGGGTTTTTGTTGAGATAAGATTAATCATGTTCAGGCATTTCCCCCCTATTAACTTCTAGTTCTTTGAGATTTTTGTATTGCTTGTTTCGGTTATTTATATTCCCTCCCTCAACTCTTCCCAGATCAACTTTTCCTTCCTTACCCACTGTACTCGGTGTTCTTTTGTTTTTATTTTAAATCCTTCAAGACCAGTTTATGCTGCCTAAATAACTCTCTTTTTTTAATATTTATTTATTATGTATACAATGTACAGAAGAGGGTATTAGATCTCACCATAGATGGTTGTGAGCTACCATATGATTGCTGGGAATTGAAACTCAGCACCTCTGGAAGAACAGTCAGTGCTCTTAAATTCTGAGCCATCTTTCCAGCCCCCAAATAGGCAATTTTACACTGGAGTGTGACCAACTTAATTAGTGTCTATACTCAGAGAAAATTGTCTCTCCTAACAACGAACAGTTGTTATGCTCCATTAGTAGGTGTGGTTTGGGTTTCTCACTCCCCATCTCTGTACTGGGATTTTGTCTGGTTTCAGCTTGTACATGTATATACATGCTGTTAGAATTAATATGAGTTATGTGTGTAGTTGCCCTACTGCATCTAAGATGTTTTCTTGTAGTTGTGGATGACTCCTACCTCTGCTTCTTACATTCTTCTGTCCCTCCTTTACACTACAGATCTTTATATATATTTTATTTTACTTGTATGGATGTTTTTCCTACATGTATATCTGCATACCACTTGCATGCCTGGTACCCACAACCAGCAGAAAGGAATCTTAGATTCACTGGAACTAGATTTACAGGCCTGCTAGGAACCACCATTTGGGTGTTGAGAGTTGAGCCAGGGTCCTGGAAGAACAGACAGTGCTGTTAACCACTGAGTCATCTCTCCAGCCTGGAAGTTTCCTCCCTTCTTTCTTCTCTCCCTCCCTCCTACCTGTCTCCTAGTTCTTGTGAATATGAATATGTGTGAACATGTGTTGTCTGCCATGGCACTCTGTTGGAGGTTAGAAGACAACTTTGGGTGTCAAATCCTCACCTCCCTTATTTGGGACAGGGTCTCAAATTCACTTCTGTATATACCAGGCTGGCTGGCCCATGAGCCTTCTGACGTCTCTTGCTTCCCATCTCTATAGGAGTACTAGTATTGCACATGGGTGCTACTGCTTCTGTGTCTGCCTTTATGTAGGTTCAGTCTTCACATTTGAATAGCAAGCACTTTACTAATGAACTATGTCCTCATATTGTCCCCAGCACTCCTTTTTGAGATTTTTGGCTGTGTAGACCAGATTGCTCTTGAACTTCCTGTGGTTCTTCTATCTCTGTCTTTGCCTAGCTGCTGGAATTATAAGTCTTTGCCAATCATGCTAAGGTCTAAACTGTAGTCCAGCCTTAAAAATCTATCACAAGTTTAGAGTAATCTTTGCAAAAGATTAAAAATTTCTTTAAGAGTATTAGAGTTTTACTTTCTTTAGGTTCTTTATCTAGCTTGAGGGGTTTTCTTTTTTTTAAAGAAAGAAATTGGTTTAAGGTGTTCCAAAAGCTCCCCTACCTGACGCCCCACCCTAGAAGACAGCCCTTACTGTCTATACTTGCAGTAACCCCAGAAGCAGTTACTATTGAACTTAGGACTAACCAAGGATAATAGCTGTTACTTCAGCATTGTAGAAGGAAGTTCAAAACACTATAAGATAATAGATTAGAGGATAAGAAATAAGAATCAAATTGCTCTCAAAGGATGGTAGTACATGTGAATGCCAGCCACCATGCCCAACAGGAAAAGAATTCCGAAAAATACAGAGCTCACAAGGCCAGGGAGATGGTTTAGCAGGTAAGAACACATGTTAAAGAATGGGGACCTGAGTTCAAATACCTAGAGCCTATGAAAAGCTGTGCACGATTGCAGCTGTGCCTGTAACTGTCATTACAAGAGGTCAGGAGAAGGATGGAGACAGGAGAATTAATTGTTCAGGTTTGTTAACTAGTTTCAGGTTCAGTGATAGACCCTGTCTCATGGGAATAAAGAGAAGAGTAATCTTCCTGACCTTGTTCTCAGGTTTGTACACACAGAGATGCATACACATAGGTGTGTGCAGCACACATATAAAGTCTAGAGCTAACCATAAGAAAGATTTTGATAAAAATTAATGCTAAGCAATTCTGTGATTTTTATAAGATATATGGGACAAAAACAATAATTTGTACTGGTTCTAAGATGAAAGTTCAGTTTTTCATGCTGTCTTCCTTCTCTGCTTTAAAAAAGGTTTTTAATTTTTATGTGTATGTGTGTTTTGCTTGCTTGTATGTCTATAGAAGGTGCATGCCTGGTTCCTGCAGAGGTCAGAAAAGAGTGTAATATCCTGAGATTGGAGTTATGGGTGATTGTGAAATTCCATGTATTGTTGTAGAAAGTTTTCCCGTCCCATTTGGGCCGGAGGTTCGCGGTGGCTTTTGTCCCCCAAAGAAATGAATCAGACACTTATATTAACTTCATACTGTTTGGCCCATGTCTCAAGCACATTACTAGCTAGCTCTTTCATATTAATTCAACCCATTTGTAGTATTCTATCTGCCATGTGACCCGGCCCTAGGCTCACCGGATTTGTTACATGTTTCCTCCTCAGGGGTTAGATGGTGACTGACTAACTCCACCCTCCTTCTCCCTACCTGTCCTCTGATCCTCCACCCACTTCTACAGTGCTCTACATAGACCAAAACAGCTCTTTTATTTTCACCATACAGAGAATATTCCCACCACAATGTATGTGCTAAAACTCTGCAGGAGTAACTTTTCAACCCTCTTTCTCAACTTTCAAACTAAGTATGACTGACTTTCTAAAAACATCTCTGATGAGAGATGGCTCAGTGTTTAAGGGTTGCTGACTGGTCTTCCAGAGGACCTGGTTCAATTCCCAGCAGTTACGGGAGATAACAACTGTCTGTAATTCTAAGATCTGACACACACCTCCTCCCCCACCACCACACACATTTAGACAAAACACCAATGAGAGTTTAATAAAAACATTACTGAGAAAATAATCACATTAGTGTTTTGTTTATTGCTTTGCATATGTAGATTTAAGCCAGCAAAATGAGGCTTCGTATTTCTTCTGGGCTGATTGGAGCTGTAATACAGACAGTGTTACAAGGAGCTTTATGGATATGCAAGAATATCCCACATGTCTATGTTTTTATATATATGTTTTTGCAGACAAGACTTATCTCAAAATCATATTAGAAAAATTTTTCTTAATGTGTCTAAAATGTATGTATCTTAATATTTCTCTCTTAGATCAAATGAAGGCCTCAAGATCAATTAAAGGGAAATCAGGAATATTCAAGATACTAGAAAATCCTGAAGATTCCAGTGCTGAGTGTTTGTTTTAAAGCAGAGATAAATGGCTTTTAAAAACTTTTGTTTACATCCATTCTGGTAACTTGCCTATGGGCTTTGAAATCTAGATTGTTCACTTTAATTTTTGATTTATATCAGTTTATAATGTAACTAGTATTGTTACATACTTGAAATGATAATTTTCTGAGATTTATTAAGTATAAAATTTCTATTAAATTTAGGTGTTTTTAGTTAGTTTTTGGGACTGGGTTGTACTTTTGAAAATTGTCTAATATGTACTTAACCATTGGCAAGTTTATACAGTCTTCCTGTGGAAGTTTATAGTGTCTCCCCCAACCCCTTTAGTGATGTAATTCATGGGATTTGGACTTCAGTTATGGAGCAGGGTTTTGATGGGGGAGATTGAAATTGTACTTGCTGTTGCTGAAGTAAATTGTTTGATTTTGAGTCAGTAAGATGACTTACTAAATAAATGTTTATTATAAAATGGTTACATATTTTGTCAGGAACCTTGTCATTTTCTTAAAATAGTAAAAAGGATGAACTGACACTGGGATTCAACAGTATTGGCTGAACTGGCTTCATTCTTTTGTAAGGATGTCATACAATGATTTTGACCGAAAAGCTTGAAGAAATTGTAAGGTCTTAATAATCTTCCCAGATTTTGGGAAGGCTACATTGTGCAAAGCAAGAGTAGACGTTGAATAGAGAAACAAAGAGAATTTATAGAAAGTGTAGATAGAACCAGAGTGAAGAAAAGACCTCCATGTGTAAGAAATTTAGGAGCCAAAGTAAGGGACCATACCAGCCTCTAAGGGAACAATCCATGTCCTTCATGGGAGGTTATAAGACAGTGAAGAAATACTGGGTATACCCTATCTAGGAGAGAGAACATGTTCAATGAGCCATTAGTTTATTTACTTTTTTTAAAATTTGTGTTATGTGGTGGTTGTTAAATGTTGGAGTTATAGGAGGTTATATTTTGGTGCTGAGAAACAAAAACAGAGGTTTTCTGGAAGAGCAATAAGCAGTCAACTGGTGAGCTCTCTTTCTAACCCCTAGGTCATGTATTTATTGATTATTGTATGGGAAATTGTTATATATCTATATTCAAGTGAGAGGACTTTAGAAAAATGGAGCTAAATGAAGAAAAAAATTTTTTTGAGAAAGCGTTTGATCAAATAAGAGACCAGTATATATATAACTGCAGATGCTTTTATTTATTTATTTTAATAGTAAAAATGTTCAACAAACATAAAAGTAGGTAGAATTGTCCTGCTTAGAATTAATCACAACAATAGGTTGCCTAAAAGTTGTATACTTTTTTTTTTCCTGATGTCCTGCAGCCAAGCTGTTCTGTGACCCACATTACAAAGTTTGTAATGTTTCTTTTAAAAAAAAAAATTTTTTTTATTCATCATTTTTGTATGTGAGTGCATACACACTATGACATGAGTTTAGAGGTCACAGGACAACTTTCAGGAATCAACATTGTCCAATTTTATGTGGAATCTGGGAAAAAAATAAGGCTTTTTTTCCACTGAGCCATCTTTTCAGCCCTTGTACTTTTATAAATTGAATATTTTATAGATTTATTTCTGTTCCTAATATTTCTAGTGCCTCCTTCCTATTGCATTGAGAAAAAGAGGCAGAGATAGATAAGTAGGTGGCTCAGTGGTTAAAGAAAATTTGTTCTGACAGAAGGCTGATGTTCTGTTCCCAGCACCCACATAACAACCTAACTCCAGTTCCAGGGGATCTGATGTCCTCTCTGGATCTCTATGGGCTCTATGTATGTAGTGTACAGACATTCATGCAAGCACCACATTGATAAAAATAAAATAAGTCTGAAAAAATAAAATGGAGAAAGGTAGAGGGAGGTGGATCTCTGAGTTTGAGGCAGTCCTTCATTAGGAGCTTCTAGCACTATAATATTTTTCTCATTACAAGTGTACAGTGCAGTTCTACAGAGTATAGAAATATGCCATGACTTTATGCCTGCTGGATCTTGTACATAACCTTTTCAACTCTTGACTTCTGAAGTATTAAATATTGCTTGATGGCAGTCATAAGAAAGACCGAAGGTGGTGGGCTCAGTTGTTAAAAGTACTGGCTATTCTTTCAAAGAATTGAAGTTAGATTCACAACATGCAATTGGCAACCCACAACTGTTAACTCCAGTTACAAGCAATCTGATGTCCTCTTGGCCTCTGCAGGTATCAAGCATGTACATCCTAGACAGACATGTAGACACACTATCCATACATGTAAAGGACATACATTACCTGGGGTCATCATCAATCATTAATGTTGTAAATGGTTATAAGAGATCTGATATTTGAAAACTGCTGGTGTATTGGGCATACTACTTCTAATAGTTTTTATCTATTTTAAAGGCTTTCCATATTGCTGTACATTTAATTCTTCAGGTATATTCGTACTTTACTTGCCTCTGTGTTGCTCTTTATAATTTCTGTGAATTTTTACCTTCACCAGCAATACACTTTTATTCCCCCCTACAACTTTGTTACTTTCACAGACTTTGTGATTTGGGCTATTCTGATTATTTTTTAAAATTTATTTATTTATTATTAAATATACAGTATACAGAAGAGGGCACCAGGTGTCATCATAGATGGTTGTGAGCCACCATGTGGTTGCTAGGAATTGAACTCAGGAGCTTGGGAAGAACAGTCAGTGCTCTTAACCTCTGAGCCATCTCTCTAGCCCTATTTTTTTAATTTGTAAAATCATCTTTTAATGTGCACCACATGCATGCGTGGTGCCAATATAGGGCAGCAAATCCCCTTGAACTGGAGTTATAGACTGTTCTCTGTCATTTTTAATAGTTCTGAAGGTGCTTGGTCTGCCTTATATATCGTAAAATAAAGCCTTGCTTTTTATAAAGCAATAGCTCTCAAATTCGTAATAGTAATGTATCTAAAACCTTTGTGCTCTTTTACAAAATAAAAATTTGTATAAGCTTCAAAAGAATCCAGAAAATTATAAAATTTAGATACACTTCACAGAGGTCAAAAGGACTCTGGATAAGTACAGCCTAAATTTTTCTCACCAATTCCTGAATATGGTATTTTTCTCTCCTGGTTTTAGGATACATGCCCTTTCCCATTACTAAAACTATGGGCCTAAAAGTTACAAGTAAGTGCATAAATTTTTAACTTCTGTTCCTAATTTTAACTTACCTCAACAGATTTCTACTTAGCTGGCAGACACAGTCTGCTCGAAAGGACTATGGTACTTGTTGGTGGCTGATGTGGACCAGTGCAACAACCAATGTGATTTGTTTCTTGTCTCCACAACTGGATCAGAAAACTACATGCTTCTGACAGGTGCTCCATTGTCAGCCTTTTATTAGCCTTTCAGCCTTTTTGGGTCCTAATAACAACACCCAGTGCCACCTTAAAGCTGCATTACCAAAGCCTACCCTAGCATTAGTGACAAAATTTTAGTGGGTTGGAGAGTGTTCCTTCTAAGAGACTTGATTGTTGTAAACCTCTTGCAGGCAGTTGGCTTTGTCTCAGAGTCTGCAACTTGGTGTGTCTACTCTTGGGAAGGAGTTGTCTAGTAAATCTGATCAGTTTTAAGAACTTCCTGAAACTATTTTTTAGGTTTGCCTTCTGGATTAAGCAGCTTCCATAAAGGATGGAATGTTGTATAACACATGGTTTACACAGAGATTAGAGAATATAACTTAAAAGGAAGCAGTTCTTAAGAAATTAGCCACAGTTTCCTCCTTGCCTGTGCCCTTCCCCTTCCTCCCTTCTCCCCCTCGATACTCCCATCCACTCATTCTTTCTCCATTCAGAAAGGGCAAGGCCTCACATGGGAGTCAAGCATGGCATATCAAGTTGAGGCAGGACCAAGCGCCCCCTCCCCCAACAAGCCTGAGCGAGGCTTCCCACCATAGGGAATAAGTTCCAGAAAGCCAGCTCATGCTCCATTGCATATCTTGGCCCCACTGTTAGAGGCCATCTTACCTATACAACTATCACTTACATGCAGAGGGCTTAGATTGGTTCTATGCAGGCTGCCTAGCTGTCTAGAATTTGTGAGCTCCCAGGAGGTCTGGTCACCCATCTGTGGGTTTACCCAACATAATCTTGATACCCCTGTCCCCCTCATATAATCTCCCTTTCTTCAACTTGCTTCGAGGAGCTTGGCTCAGTGCTTGGCTGTGTGGATCTCTGAATGTGCTCTCATTGGTTACTAAATGAAGCTTATGCGATGACAATTAGGAGGCCAGTTCAAGTACCCTTTCCACTATTGCTTGGAGTCTTAGCTGGGTGGATTCTTGAGGAGTTTCTCTGGCACAAGGCTTTTCCCTAAAAGAATCTTAGATCAAGTTTAGTGGCACATATCTGTAGTCCTGTTCTGACTTGATAAGCTGAGTCAAGAGGACTGCTGGAGAACCCAAATTCTTGACCAGTTTGGGCAGTAGAGCCTCAGTAAAATACATTTATAGTTCACTTAATTGATGATCCTACCCAAGTTGCAGTTCACATTCCTTGTCAGTGTGTAATGACTTTGACAGTAGAGTCACTGATCTGGGAATCGAAACTTAGGTTCTAAAACAGTCTGATTTTGATCAGTTCAGCATTTCACCCCTTCCCCAGGACTTTGCCTGACACCAGGTTTCTCTCTAACCCCATAATGGCCCCATCTATCAAGATACATACCTCTTTCATTGCTCTCCTTCTCTTATCCCTTCTCCAGCTAGACCATCCAGATCCCTCGTGTTTCCATTCCCTATTCCCTTCCCTTTAACACCCCCTCCCCCACCAATTTATTTATTCTGTTACACCTTTCTAGGAGAAACCCTCTTAGGGTTCTCCTTGTTACCTACCTTCTCTGGAGCTGTGGGTTGTATTCTGGTTATTTTTAGCCTTACATAAGTACATACTGTGTTTTTCTTTCTGGGTCTGGCTTACCACAGGATGCTTTTTATTCTGGTTCCATCCATTTGCCTGCAAATTTCATGATGTCATTGTTTTTTTCTGCTGAGTAATATAGTCCATTGTGTAAATAGCTACATCCATTCTTCAGTTGACGGACTAGGTTGAGAAGTACTGTAGTGATTGATATGTTACATATTTAATAAAACCTGAAATATCAAGAGATCAGTCTACAGTCAAACTAGGCAGAGGTGGGTCTGGGAGTTCCAGGGATGACAGAGCAGTAGTAACTCACTACAGAGAATCTCTGAGTTTAAGGCCAAACAGCTGGGTTTCAATGGCACACTCTTTAATTCCAGCAAAGGGTTTGCCTTTAATCCCATAACTCCAGAGACAGATCTTTCAGTGTTTCTATGAGTTCCAGGCTTACTACCAAATAGATTAGCTCATGCCTTTAATCTTAACCGGGATGGGATACTGCTGGGAGAAGGTATTAAAGGCAGGCATAGGAAGACAGCAGTCATTAGAAGCTGGAAGACAGCTGGGTGAGATTTGACTGTGGTGTTTCACTCTGATATTTCAGCCTTTCCCGATATCTGGCTCTGAGTTTCTTTCATTACAACCAGAATTAGTGCAACAAATTACTTTTTAAACAGTTTAGGTGTGGATAGAGCTCTAGTGGTACTGTGTGTGTGCAAATTATAGTATTAAATAAGCTTATAAAATGATTGAAATATTCCATTTGTTGCATAGTTGTTACCTTCTGTCCTCCACACATGTACACATGTGAACGTATATTCAAGAAAAGAATATTTTATGCAACTTCTGCACGATGCTCCTATGATTATCAATATCCATGTGAAAAGTTAAAAAAAAAAAGTCTTGAAGGGTATGGGTGCATTTAAGTTATCTTCCAGTGACTTAAAACAAAAACAAAAGCCAAAGATCATTTCAAGAATATATCTGAGACAAATATGCTGTTGCCAAAGCTAACATTTTTTTTAAGATAATCAAATTTGCATAATCTTATCATGATCCATATTGATTACTTTGGTTAATGGGTTCTACCTCTACAACTCCCAGTGTTGGATCCTATTAAATCAACAACAAAAATTCTGATTACTCTTTCATGGGGCTATATCTTTAGTTCTAAACATTTACATGGGCCAATTTTTAGGGTTTTGCAAATGTACACAGGCCTAACTTGCAAACCATCTGATAAACAAGCATTTCTGAGCAGAACACTTTGGAAGTATTTATGCTTTTCTTCCTGGAGCATGGCTGATAGCCAGTAGATGGAATGCCTTCAGTAAATCTAAAATCCTTAGGGATTTGGTGACATGCTAGTACTGTGCAAGGTTGAGTTATTTGTGATTTGAGTTTGCAAGATGTGCGTGCCACAGATTCCAAGAATACATGAGTTGGAATTTGTTTTGTTTTGCTTTTGTTCTACAGCTGAATTCTTTTGAAGACCAAGACTGTAATGGAAGCATTGGGATATCCTTGTTTTATTCCCTTTTATTGAAAAGTTTTCTTGGGGCTGGAGAGATGGCTCAGAGGTTAAGAGCACTGACTGTTCTTCCAGAGGTCCTGAGTTCAATTCCCAGCAAAACCACATGGTGGCTCACAACCATCTATGATGAGGTCTGGCGCCCTCTTCTGTAAAACTGTATGCATAATAAATAAATAAATAAATAAAAAATTTAAAAAAAAAAAAAAAAAAAAAAAAAAAAAAAAAAAAAAAAAAAAAAAAA
>PVIH01006465.1:60669-75234 GCA_004025045.1 Sigmodon hispidus | reverse complement strand
CTTTCAACTCACAGTGATTCCCCTGGTTCTGCCTCCTGATGCTTCTACTACCTGGTAATCCATCCCTTTTGTGTCTTTCTTCTTAGAAAACAAGGCTTCTAAGGGATAATAAAATAAAATTCAGCAAGACAAAACAAATTTTAGTACATTGGAATAGGAGAACGTAAATAGAAGGAAAAGAGCCTAAGAAACACTGCAGAAAGCAGATATAGATGTAGAGACCTACCTTGAACACTCAAGAATCTTGTAAAAACACTAAACTAGAAGCCATGTAAAGGACCTGTGTGTGTGTAGGGGGGAAGGTCTATAAAAAAAAATAAAATGAAATAAATAATAATAAAATACTTTGACAAGTCTCCCCATGTTTATATTTATTATATTTATTACCACATTGTTACTACCTAAGAATTTCCCCTTTAGGTTAAAGAATTTCTTGCTTTCTATTCATCTGATACCCCCCCACACACACACCTTTTGTTTGAGACATGTTCTTACTATGTAGCCCCAGCTGGTCTGAAATTTTCTTTTCTTTTTTTGAACATTTTTATTTCGTGTGAATTAGTGTTTTGCCTGCATGTACAACTGTGTAAGGGTGTCAGATCTTGGAATCCCAGATAGCTACCAGCTGCCATGTGGATGCTGAGAATCGAATTTAGGTCTTCTGGAAGAACAGCCAGTGCTCTCAACCACTGAGCCATCTCTACAGTCCCTGGCCTGAAACTTTTTATGTTGACAGGAAAGGCTAAAGACATCTCATCTGCCTCCTGAGTGCTGGGATTAAAGGCATGCACCACTATGTCTGACATCTCTTGCCTTCTAGATAACCAACATATAAAATAAAAATTACTTGTTTCTACATAAACTAAGGAAACTACCAAGTTGTGCCAGTACTCAAAATATGTAACACTGGATTGTTAGGAAAAAAGGGATTGAATATAATTTTTGTATACACAGGTTTTTGATGTTCAGTTTAATTGGAAGACATAATTTCATCAATTTCTGTCCAGCAATAGATAAGCAGCTGGGCTTTTCTCTTGCCCACATAATCTTAAAATTCTTGCCCTGTGACTGACTTACACCAATTTTTCCCCAAGAGATAGGGTTTCTCTTTGTAGCCCTGGATGTCCTGGAACTTGCTTGGTAGACCATGCTGACCTTGAACTCAGAGATCTGCCTGCCTCTGCCTCCCAAGTGCTGGGATTAAAGGTGTGTGCCAACACCACCTAGCCCAATTTACACCAATTAAAAAAAATTCTCCACATTCCATTACATCCCCTGCTTCTCTAAGATTTATTGTGTTTTTTTTTTTTTTTTATGTTAGTTCTTGTTGGTGGCATGAAACTGGGAGAATGAAGCTTAAAAATGAGATGAACTAAAGAGTCATGCAATAGTCATCTTTACTGAGTTATTAGACAATTTATATTCTGAGGGTATTCTTAAGTGTGAGGTCATAAGAGCAAAAGTCACATGAGTTTGTGCTGTATACAGTCACAAGGGCAAGGTTTCATGAGTTTAGGCTTATGCAATCACAATGGCTAGGTCATATTAGTTCAGGCTGCATACATCCAGGAGGACAACCTGTGCTTGGAAGCATCATGAGTAATAATGGATAACATGATGGGTAAACTTTGAACCCATTCCTGTTATTATTATCTGGGATGGGCAGGAAAGCACATTCTTAGGACAACCATGTTATTGAGAAACAGGGACTATTTGCTTGAAATTTTCTCACAAGGTTTCAGAAATCTCACACAGCTTCATTTAAGGACCATGTTCCCATATATTTATATGTATGCCTGCATGTGTTTATCATGCACATGTGAATATTTGTGTCCTCAGAGGACAGAAGAACATGTCAAACTTACTGGAGTTGGAATTATAGGCAGTTTTAAACTGATGTAATTCTAGGAACAGAACTCCAATACTTTGTAAGAGCCACAAGCATTCTGAAACACTTATTCCTCTAAAGTTGAATTTTTTTCAGGTGGTTTTATTTTTATTGTTTGTTTGCAGTGACAGAAATTGTTTAGCACACTTGTACTCACACGCACAAGAAATCTGCAAGGGCAGGTACACACACCATAGCCATTGTTGATTTCATTGTCAGTGATTTCAGTACTTTTGTTCCTTTACAATTGAAAGTCCAAACCTGGTTTTTTCCTCAGTACAATTTTTTTTGCGTCTTTTTTATTATTATGAATAAAATCACATTTTCTATCTGTGTATATCCTTCTTCAAGGTCCCTTCTCCCACCCCCTCCAGTCACACTCTCTTCACATCTCCCCATTTCTCCCCAGCAAGGGCAGGAGGTCCCAAGGTCCCAGTGTCCCAGTATGGCTCAGTTCAGCATCCACTCCAGGCAGATCCAGTTTCTTCCCCCCAACATCAAGTCTGAGTCAGGTGTTCATCTAGAGGGAGTGGGATCCAAGGTGTTTCAGATCCCAAGCTGTTCAGTGGATGTGGTTTACAGCTTGGGCATGCTTGGCTTTTTGCTTTTTTATTTAGAGTCCACTAATGAGTGAGTACATTCCCTGCTTATCTTTCTGAGTTTGTGATACCTTGCTTAGGAGGATATTCTCCAAATCCATCCATTTACCTGCAAATTTTAGGATATCATTTTTTCTTACTGCTTAATAGTACTCCATTGTGTAGATGTACCTCAGTTTGTTAATCCATTCTTCAGTTGAGGGACATCTAGGTTGCTTCCAGGTTCTTGCTATTATGAATAATGCTATAATGAATATGAACATAGTTGAGCTAATGTCTTGGGAGTGCAAATGTGCATCTTTAGGGTATACACCCAGAAGTGGTATTGCTGGATCCTTGGGGAGATTGATTCCCAGTTTTCTGAGGAACCACCATACTGCATTCCAAAGTGGCTGAACAAGCTTACACTCCCACCAACAATGAAGGAGTGTTCCCCTTGCTCCACAACCTCTCCAGCATAGGCTGTCATCTGTGTCTTTTAGCCAATCTGACAGGTGTCAGGTGGCATCTCAAAGTTGTTTTGATAAGTCCAAACCTTCTAAGAAGAAGTACTTCAACCTCCATGCTAAGAGCCACACCTACTTAGTGAAAAAGCTCTTGCGATACTCTAGGTTCATATTTGAGATGATCTCACCTTGCTCCAGGAACTCACTACTGAAGATGACATCACCTCAGATGACAATATCTTAGCCTAAAAACTTACCTTTGGAGGTAACTTCATTCCTGAATTAGAGATGACTGTATCTCTTAATCAAAGATGACCTCAGTTGGATAGTGCTTTTGCTGTATAGCCCAGCCTGTTGCCTCTTGTAGTGTCCTCAATAGGTATATGTTCTTTCTATATCCCTCAAAAGAATAGAAAGAAAAAGAGGTGACTTCATTGCAGATATTGAAACCTCTATTCCAGCCATGCTCATAGACTACCTATGCTAAGGTACTCAGGGCAATTGGCATTATCACTTCTTGCTTTCCTTTCCTTTTGCCTCTGATATTAGAAATTCTGTTGTTTTTGAGTCTGCTGTGTGCTTAGCAAATGATAATGGTTGACTCTTTGTACTCTGACAATAATACACCCCCATAATACTATGTCTTTAAAAAGTGATTTGCTATTGACTGAATATATCTCTTCCAAATATTTGTGTTGAAACCTATTCTCCAATGAGATGACATTTTGGAAATGCAGCATTTGGGAGGTGATTGAGCCTTACAAAAGAGGGCATAGGGAGCTCCTTTGTCTCTTCCATCATATGAGGACACAAGAAAAAGCGACTATTTATAAACCAAGTTGGAAATAGATTATAAAATTGCCTGTCACTTTAATCCAGAGATTCTCAGACCTCCAGAGACATAATAAATCAATTTATGGTATTTATAAGCTATCCATATTTTTTGCTATTGTTTTTATATGAGCCTAAATGGACTAAGATAAGGTTAAAACTGTCATTCTACAAATCAGTGTCTATTATTGCTTTTCCTTGGGAGCTCTTGATTCATATCAAGCCTTTATCCACTAAAAAGGGAATCACCCACTTCTCTTTTTTTACTATCTCCTTTCCAGCAGATTTTACTATAACTTCCTACCATGAATCTTAGGCATATGGTCTTCTTCCTCTTAGTTATACATATTTGTGTATCTTACTAATAAGTTCACTATTTCCTTCAACAATATAACAATATAACTGCTGGACCTGCCACAATGACTTAAAAAATAGATGGGGCGGGACTGGAGAGATGGCTCAGCTGTTAAGAGTGATGAGTTGTCTTGCCAAGGACTCAATTTGATTCCCAGTACCCATGTCAGGTGGCTCACAACTACCTGTACATCAACACTTATATGCTCACACCCACATAATTAAAAACAAAATATTAAAAGAAGTATAATATAAAATATTAAAATATTAAAAGAAGTATACCAAATTTCTATTTCTCACCTTATAACCCTGCCATGATGTTGTTATTGATACCTAGAAATTTCAGATCCATTTTATTTGTTGAGCCATGCAAATAGGAAATTAGTTATGACAAACCTAAGTAGACTCTTTATACTTTATTGTAATCCTACTTTTTACTTTCATTTTTTCTATGCTGTCAAAAGCAATTTATATTCTACTCTATAAAAATCTTCATTATTATTACTCCCAAAGTTTCCTTTAAAATGTGGCAAACCAACCACCAGAGGACACATGTATTTTTTTCTGTACATTTTATGATCTCTGGACACATGCAGCCTTGCTGACTAAGAAGAGACTGCTCTTCTTCTCCTGTGCTAGCTGATTTCTAGGTAGTAAATGACTTATGTCTGCAGCTGCAGGGCAACCATTCTTGACTCCATATACCTACTTGCCTTTTATACCTCAGGAGATAGTATTTCTCTGTACTCTAGCCTCTATAGCCAGGTAGCAGGCAATGGTGATCAATTCTATATCCCAGATCCTATAGAAATTATTCATACCAGTAAATTCTAAATTTACTCAGTGAACTTATCACTTCCATTATCATTTTGCCTATTCCTGCAGAAACCACAGTGAGAACCTTGCTGTTTTCACTTTACTGCCCCTTATTCCTGACTTGGGTATTCCTGTGACACCCATCAGTGTATACTATGCCTCCTGATTGTTAGAAACTGTGAGTTTAAGATACTGTCTACATGATAGTAATCTCTTTTAAAATGTGTTTTAAAATGTATTTTTATTTTTATTTATGTGTCTGTAAATATATGTCACATTTGTCTGATCCTTTGGAGCTGAAGCTAGAGGCAATTGTGAGCCACCCAACATGGGTGTTAGGAACTGAACTCTAAGAAAAGCAGCAGTATGCTTAACTATAGAGCCATATCTGTGTTATTTCTGTGTCTGCATATGTGGCCATACATACATTACCAAAATAATTCCTGTATATACTTTAATACAAGTGGCTTTAAAGTCAATTGATTAGTTGTGTAGATACAAATTCATGCCTTTTATGAAGGACTCTGTGTGTGTGTGTGTGTGTGTGTGTGTGTGTGTGTGTGTGTGTGTGTGTTGAGACAACCTTGTTTGGCTCATTGTGTACATCAAGCTGCCTTCAACTTCCCACCTGCCTGTGCTTCTTGAGTGCTGAGGTTACAGGTATATGCCAGTAAGCCTGGCAAAGAAGGCACATTCAACTTTTTCCTTTATACTATTTATTTCTTTTTCCTTTTTGTTTATTTTCTACATGTTCTATCATGCTTAATAAAAGTGATAAATGTTTGTTTTGTTTTTAGTTTTATGGAGACCTTTTCATGTTTTACTAAAACTATATTTATATTCTATTCCTATTTCAATATTGCTGTGAACCAAGCACTGGGCTGAACTCCAGGAATCCAGTTGAACAGAGGGAAGAGGGATTTTACAAACAAAGGGAGGGGGTCAAGATCTTGACGGGGAAACCCACAGAGACTGCTGACTTCAGCTAGTGGAAGGTCATGGATTCTGGATGGACAGCTAGGCCGTTGGCATATGGGTGACAGTTGTGTAGCTTGATCTGTTTGTGGGACCTCAACAGTGGGATCAGGACCTGTCCCTGGTACATGAGCTGGTGTTTTGAAACCTATTCCTCATGCTGAGATGCCTTGCCCAGCCTTGATGCAGGGAGAACAGCTTGGTCCTGCCTTAACTTGATATGCCTGCTATGCTTTGTTGCCTCCCATGGGAGACCTGCCCCTTTCTGAACAGAGGAGAGATGGAAGGGGCACATAGAAGGAAGGTGGTAGGGGGGACAGGAAGAGCGGAGGGAGGGGAAACTGGTTGGTATGGAAAATAAAAAAGTTTAATTCAAAAGTAAATACTGCTTTGAGATTTTCCCCTATAATAAATGAGAATTTTTCTCTAGTGGTTTCCCCCTGTGCATTAAGCTGAATTTATGTCTTGCCTCCTTCATTTAGTAAAAAAAGGTAAGGTTGGGATTTAGATTTCTTTTTTTTTTTTAAAAAAAAAACAACTTTATTTATTTATTTGCCTTGGTGTTTGCTTGGAACTGGAACTAGAGACAGTTGTTAGCTGCCATGTGGGTGCTGGGAATCAAACCCGGGTCCTCTGGAAGAGCAGACGGTGCTCTTAACCGCTGAGCCATCTCTCCAGCTCTGGGATTTAGATTTCTTATGTACATATATGAAAGGAGTTTAGATGGAGTCACCAAATAATAGGGGGAGACAATGCACCAATTAGACATGCCACCAAGTAAAACTTCCATTTCCAGGAATGGGTTACATCTTGTTGACTTGTTGGCCCAAGGTATCCCTAACATCACAGGCTGCTGCCAAAGCTGTTGGTTCCTCTCCACAACCTATTGCTGAAGACAACACTTACATTGTTGAACATAGAGAAATCAAGCTGGTATCTTATTAGAACATAACCCTTTACTGACTAGCATTCATAATAGGATACTAGGCATTCTATCAGAGGAGAAAGATATCAACATCACCCAGCTACAAACCCTGAAACCTGTAACAATGACCAACCTAAAAAATGTTCTTGTGCAATAGTAGCACAATGTTTTAAGAGGCCCCCCCTTTATGTTTTTGAGACAGTGTTTCTCTGTGTATCCCTGGCTATCCTCCAGCTCACTCTTTAGATTAGGCTGGCTTTAAACTCAGAAATTTACCTGCCTCTGCCTCCCAAATGCCAATATTAAAGATGTGCACCACCATCACCTGACTAACCAACTCCTTTTTAGTCGGATTTGAAATCCACTCCATGTTATGAGATGAAACCTCTAACTTTCACTACTGAGAACCTGAGGCTACATAGGTCATGTGCCTGGAGGAAAGCTTAATACTATTGTAGCACAAATTCTGGTTGTATTAAAAGAAACCCAGAGCCAGATATTGAGGAAAGACTGAAATATCAAAGAGAGAAACACCACAGTCAAATCTCACCCAGCTATCTTCAAGCTTCCTCAGCCTGGCTTCCTCATCACCTCCTTCACCCAGTTGTATCACATCCAGGTTATGATTAAAGGCATGGGCTACTACTATTTGGTAGTTAGCCTTGAACTCACAGAAACACAAAAAGATCTCTGTCTCTGGAGTTATGGGATTAAAGGCAAGGTACCACCACTGCTTGTCTGGAAGCCTGGAACTCCCTCTGTAAACCAATCTGGCCTCAAACTCATATCTGATGGGATTAAAGGCGTAGGTTACCTCACCTGGTCTTTCCCTCATGCTGGGATTAAAGGTGTATGCCATCATTGCCTGGCTGTTTTGCTTTGTACTCTCAGAGATCCTCTGGATCCCCATGCTGAGATTAAAGGTATGTGTTACTACTCTCTAATCCTCCTGGATTGACTGTGGGTGGATTTCTTCTCTGATATTCCAGACTAGTTTTATTAAATATATAACATATCACCACATATCCCCTTTTGTGTCAAAAATAAAAAAAGATTATAACTATCATGAGAAAAACCATATATAACAGGTATAGTAATTATATACAATACATAAAAACAATAATTACAAGAGTAATGTCCAATCCATTAACCTTGACAAATTCGAAGAAAATATTCCATTATTTATTCTTTTGGTAAGTTCAAAGGATTGTATCTAATCCACTTTGTATCTAACTTGTATTACTAACTAAAAACTATATTTTGATGTCTCCTAAACTTACACATTAACTTCTGAGTTTTTTTTCTAAAACTGTCACTAGAAAACTATAACTATCTTATCTTCAACTCCCTCAGAGACCCAAGAAGGAAATAATTTAATTAAGTACATAGCATGGGCAAGCAAGCAACTTCCAAAAAATGTAAGAAATCAAACATCTGGCTGCCTGGACAGTCACCAGAGGTTCTTCTGTGTTGTTGAAGCAACCATCTTTGGCCTACAGGCCTAGCATGTCTGACAGACTTCTCTGTGAAGCAGGATATTCTCAAAGACCTTTCTACCTTGTCTTGGCAAAGTTCAGCAATTCTTTTTTGTGTGTCTCCCACTTGTCCATTTTGAATATTGTCAGCAGTTAAGGCAAGAGTACTTTCTTGCTCAGTGGCTAACTTTTGTCACAAAGGTCAACTCCATATGGATTTTCTTTGATGTCCATTATCTTCTCTGAAGTAGATTGGTGCTACCAGGAGCAGATGTCCCATTGTCATAAAAATAATAAGATCCTATATTATTAAAATATCTTAAATGCCATATGTTGGGAGCTGCCGCACCTTAAAGATGGCGCTGGCTCCTGTTCCCTGCCTTCTTGATGGCGAATGCTTCTAGTAATAATTAACTTCATCCATGGGATGTGCTGAATTGACTAGCTTGCTTCCGTGTGCGTGGCCCTATGGTGAAGGCCCACGCGGCATTAGCTGAGTGAAGGACTTGGGCTTAAAACTGGCTGCATAGGTTGGGAGAGAGGAACTACTACTGCAAGGGGCTACTACTGCAAGAAGTATCTGTAACAATAAAGGACCTGGTCAATTACCACAGAAGAATCCTGGTGCTGTGTCTTTTCCTGCTGGACGGGATGGGGCGCGGCGCAGCCATATTTTATGGATCTCTGTTGTGTTTGAAGAAGACTTGTTCATCTAATATATATCTGTTTGATCTTGAAAACATATCTAATATGACTTTTGATTGTAATGCCAGTTACATTTCTTGCATTTCTAACTTGCATTTCTTTAGATCCTAATAAGTTGGCAATAATAACTTTCATGGACTAGCAATTTATATTACAATGTTAGGTGAACTATATTGGTATAATATTTTGAACAAGCTGTATATACAGTAACAAAATTAATCTCAACTTTATATCAATATACACAGTTTGTATACAATATGCACAGGTTATGGCAGGACAAAATTCCAGAACTGAGATGGAGAGGTGGACTCAGTGTCCCACGTTGTGCCAAGAAGCTATTTGCAGTTGATACATGCTGGCAAAGAAATGGTTTTTTCCAGCTGTGTGTCATTGGGTATATCAGCTGCACTCACAAGTGGCCAGTTTTGCAAAGCAAACTCCATGTTTTTATTTGTGGACTTTTTGTTTTGCTAGGCAGCTTTTATCTTATTAGTTTTTTGCTATTTTGCTTTGCTTTTTATTGTTGTTTGTGTTTTGAAAGGACAGAGAGAGTCAGATGGGTAGAGACATAGTGGGGATCTGGAAGGAGCTGGAAAGGGGAAGGAACATGATCAAAATGTATGGAAAAGTTTTTAATAAAAAATAAGATCTTGTAAAAAAGTTTTTATTTTAAAAAGTTATATTTCCATTGTCAAATATCATTGTATGATGTATTTTTTGTCATATACTGTTTCCTGAATGGGCATACCTTTGAAGAGATTGTGTGAACGTGGAAGTGAGTGTGTTAGCATACAGTTGTATTGCTTATGATGTGTTTGCTGTGTTGGTGGCACAGTAATACTTGATGTTTGCTAATAAATGAACTGTGTTTTTCTACTTTCTGAAAAAAGTGTTTTTTACTTTTGGCACAAAGATTGCATTGCTTCTTTCATTTTATATAATTAACATGGAAAGTCACATATACTAGAACCTGACTTTGGAGGGGGGGCAATTTTAAATATGCAGCCTACTTAATCTGACTATTACAAATTTTAAGATAATCTATTTGTTACTATTCCATTGTATGATATTTGTATTTTGTGTTCTGCTCTAGGTTGAGGAACTGTGGTAGTCTTAGAGATGTGGTTTTCTGTAGTTCCTTTCTTTCTTAGGCAATCTCCTCTTGGGTCTTTCTACTTGGTTTGGTTGTAAACTGTCTCCTTATGGATGAATGACTTAGGTGAAGTCAATGGTTCTGTGAGACCCTGCAGCTGGATTAGCTATTTCATCATTATCAAATGCCCTTTTGCTCACCATCTCAATTCCTGTCCCAGAATGAGTTGTGGGGAACAGGGCTGTGCAGCTTTAGCTTTTGTCTTCCTGAGTTCCATGATTTACTTTGTATCAGAAGCTTCCTGGGACCACTGCTAAACAGTTCCTGATGTCGTATCTATGGGGAAACTGCAATTCAGTGCAGTGTCTCCAGCTCCTCACCTGCTCTCATCTGTTTGACCTCAAGGCTCTGCCATCACTCCCTTGAAGTCTGACAGCTGCTTTATCCAGAAGATCTGTGGCTCTGGACCAGACTCAGGATTGGCACAACCTAGTCTGTGATGTGACTGACTTGAGCCTTAAGCTGAAGGCAGCTTTTTTTTTTTTTTTTTTTTTTTTTTTTTTTTTTTTTTTTTTTAAATAATTTTTTACAGCTTATGTATTGTGTATACAGTATTCTGCCTGCACACCAAAAGAGAGCACCAGATCTTATTACGGGTGGTTTGTGAACCACCATGTGGTTGCTGGGAATTGAACTCAGGACCTCTGCAAGAACAGCCAGTGCTCTTGATCTCTGAGCCATCTCTGCAGCCCTGAAGGCAGCTTTATATGTGAATGAAGCTCAGTCAGTTTATGTCCTCCCTCCTCAAGATCTACTTATTTAATGGAGACATTCTTACACTGGGCATCTTTATAGTTAGTTCCCTGTCTGGTGGGCTTTCCCTCCTCTTTAGCTTGGTTTAGAATGGGCTGATGTCTCTTGCTTTGAATGTTTAAAACTGTGACTTAGGCTCTCTGTGCTCCTGGATCCCTTCATTGTTAACTTCTCTCCTCCATTGCCTGAATCCATGTTATCAACTAGGTTCTCTTTCCCTGAATTCATTTCAAGGCCTTTGTCCTTCAGCCAATGCTGTGCAGAGAAATCCCCCAACTCTTACACAGGCACCAGAGCTCACTGGGTCTGAGTCCATGTTTAGTTTCCTACTATATCTTTCTAGGACATATTGCTGTTCTTTGTGCTCATTTTTTAATTAACATTTGCAACATATAGTAAAAGGGTTCATTGTGAGACTTTATTTTAAAATATTGTTATTATTATGTGCTTGTGTATGAGCATGGTATATGTATTAGTGTGTATGCTTCCCTGTGCCAATATAAGTCAGTGGGCAACTCTGGGGTCAGTTCTCTCCTTTCATCTTTTACATGGGCTCTGGGAATCAGACTCAGGCTGTAGGCTGTAGACAAATGCTGCACACTTTGAGCCATCTTGTCAGCCCTGACATTTTCATACAAGTATTTTGATAATATTTACCCCATTACTCTTTCTTGCTCCCCTTCCTACATGTGAATCAAGGAATCAAAATGATAACCACCCACAAAGGAACATATTTAATTTGTCATCTGATAGAATGCAATGAGAAATCACAGTGCCTTCTGTAATACTTCTGCCAAGACTATAATATTCTACCATAACCAGATTTTTTAAAAATTTTATTAAGTATGTATACAGTATTCTGTCTGTATGTATTCCTTCAGGACAGAAGAGGGCACCAGACCTCATTGCAGATGGTTGTGAGCCACCATGTGGTTGCTGGGAATTGAACTCAGGACCTTTGGAAGAACAGCTAGTACTCCTAAACCACTGAGCCATCTCTCCAGCCCCATAACCAGAATTTAACCACAAGGAAATATTGGGTAACCTCGAACTCAGAGACTATGTCATAAACTCCCAGCCTTTGCTATGCCAATGTGACAAGGTCAAGGAAAGACAGGGAACTATAGAAGGCTTCAGGTGACTAAGGAGAAATGACACAGTTGAAAATGAGATTTACTGCTGGGCAGTGGTAGTGCAGATCTTTAATCCTAGCACTTGAGAGGCAGAGGCAAAAGCAGGTGGATCTCTAAGAGTTTGAGGCTGGCTGCTACACAGAGAAACCATGTTTTGAAACAAACAAACCAAAAAACCTCCAAAATAATAATAAAAAAGATTTACCACAGACATATTTATGGGAATGAGGATTAGATGAGCCTAATGCATTAATTTTTTGATTCTGAGGATTATGATTACATATGAAAATTGCCTTTTTAAAAAGAGAAATTTATGCTAAAATATTTCTGGTTGAGAAATGCAGAACATTAACTTGTTCTCAAATCTTAAAAAAATTGTATAGACTTCCAACTTTTTCCTACATATATGGTTAAAAAAATTGTAGGAGGAAGCAAACAATAAATGGTATTATCTATGCACTTGCATATTTACATATGTAAACAAGAAAGGGCTCATATGAAGCTATATAAATACTTCACAAGAATGGTTCCAGTCTGTGTATACATATATAATTTGAATGACAATTTTCTATCTGGGCTGCCAATGCCCCATCCAGCTCTTTATTAGACCATCAGGTATTTTAGACAGGCAAAATAACAAGCTTCACAGAGTTAAACAAATTCAACATTGGGGCTGGAGAGATGGCTCAGAGGTTAAGAGCACTGACTGTTCTTCCAGAGGACCTGAGTTCAATTCCCAGCAAAACCACATGGTGGCTCACAACCATCTATGATGAGGTCTGGTGCCCTCTTCTGTAAAACTGTATGCATAATAAATAAATAAATCTTTAAAAAAAAAAAACAAATTCAACATAAAAGGATGCAGCACATCTTTGCATCATTAAACAGATGTTCCACAGCATTAACAAATATAACATATCTCTAATATTCGACAACAATAACTGAATTAGTGTAATACAAAATAACATATGAGTCAAGCAATAAAATAACTCATTTTCTTTGTCCTGGTTAAAGTACTTATTAGTCTTTGAGACTGGGGCTGGCAAAGATGGCTCACCTGGTCTCCAAGCGTAATGAAGTAAGTTAAATTCCAGGGAGCCATATGACAGAGGGAAAGAAATGTGCTTCTCTATGTTGTTTTCTGACCTCTACTTCAGTGGACCCCCAAGCAGATACACACAAACACACACATTAATTTAATAAAATGCAATAAAAATAAGAAGATGAGATCATTTAAATTCCAAGATTATAAAAACCAAACTTTTCTGACCTCCATTTAAATTAACTGAGTGTGTTGACTCCCTTACTGCCTCAGCACAGATATCTTTTAAAATTAACAAACAATAATTGATGCATTTATGGAGTCCAGTAAGGAATGTGACACTTGCATATAACTTGTAATGATGATTTATAGTTACTAGCATTTCATCTCTTTAGAAACTTATCAATTTTTCCTCCCTTTGGGAAATTAGGATCATTTTATTCTAGTTCTTTATAAAATATGTAATGAATTTATTTTTTTAAGACAGTAATATTTGGTTGTGGGAATAAATCTTAGCTATTCTACTTGTGGACACTTCTGTTGGTTCAGGTTCTTCGCTATCGTGAGTAGCATGCATATTTTTGGCTTATCATCCTTAATTATAGCTAATGTTCACTTGTCGACTTTTTACATTAAAGTTTATTCATAATAGTTTGCTGAAAAATTCCCACAAAACATTTTACCTGAATTAATTTGCTTTTCTATAAAGTAATGGGATGTAAGAAATGTGAAGAAATGGATATTTGACTGCTCTTGCAGAGGACACCCGCAGTACACACATGATGGATTACAACCATCTGTAACTCCAGTTATAGGGGATCTGATGACCTTTGCTTATCTATAAGGGCACAAGGTATGCACATCGTGTACACACAGGCAAAACACTTCGACACATAAAATGAATAAATTAAAAAAAAATAGTCTGATGGTTATGTCATGCAATAGCACAGAACACCACTAGAGGGCGGGCTTTGACAAGCAAACGTGGGATCTGACTGATGCTAATAAACATTGTTTTCAGAACAATGAATTCTTGTTATTTTTCATTTCAGAACTGAAATAAGTAAAAGGATATCACTTATCAATTTAATCTTTATGGCTGACCTGTATGGGATTTAAATTAAAAATGAAATTTAGAAAATTTTAGCTTATTTTAGGCAAACAAATCTATCATCTAATAATATGTGTTCTTTTGTATTTCTAAAAGAATGTTATTGTAGGATGAATGTAGGGTCTTACGTCTGCTAAGAAAGTCTCAACCACTGAGTTATATCAAAATCTTTTACTTCACATTTTATTTTGAGATAGCCCCCCTTCTCTCTCTCTTTCTCTCTCTCTCTCTGGTTTTTTTTTTTTTTTTTTTTTTTTTTTTTTTTTTTTTTTTTTTTTTTTTTTTTTTTTTTTTTTTTTTTTTTTTTTTTTTTTTTTTTTTTTTTTTTTTTTTTTTTTTTTTTTTTTTTTTTTTTTTTT